>CM054819.1:5909051-5971051 GCA_028984105.1 Lavandula angustifolia | reverse complement strand
GCTCTTTTGGTGTAGGTAACATGCAGGTACTTTCCCACCTTTTTAGGTAAAAGGTTGACTACAGCCTTTAAAGGGGTGAGAAGACACGTGTATGCTTGTCATTCGTTGAGGTGGATGGAGTGGTTGAGACAAAGACAAACTTCGAGACAAACATCAAGCCGACTTCTCTCTTCCTCATACATGACAATGCCGATTGTCTTTCAAAAGATTCTCGAAAACCCCCGAAGACTATCCGCCGTTGCCAAGTCCGACCTTGTATTCAGTAGATAGACCGCCGAGATAAGTCTATCGAAGATCAGCTATGAGATCGCGAACTACCCCCGCCGAGTTCAGCCCGATCGACTCCTCGCATATCGCTCCCGCCGAGTCCAAGATCACCGAGTCTTCTACACCGGTGCCGAGGCGCATAAGCTACCGAGCGCCTTGACCAGAGAGCAGAGTGCCCACCGAGTCCGAAACCCCCGTAAACAACAGGATACAAGGGAATGGTTCATCATTCGATAGGGTTTTGGGATCTTCAAATCTTTAGACAAGTACAGAGCACAAGGCTACCGAGCTTAAGATCGCGTCTAAGACCGAATCACTTCCCACCGAGTGAAACAAGGCCGAGGATGAAATCATCACCCAACAAACCTCAAATTGTTCAAAGAAGTTCTCGCAACCACCGTAAAAAGAGTGGCCATATCATCAAGGGAACGCCCTATTCGCCCTCCAAAGAAATCTGAAATAAGCATATGCTACTTTAGTTGGTACTTCAAGTGTTAGCAATGGCGAGGAAACAACATCAAGTGCTCTTGCTTCGCTTTCATCCGTAACTCCCGAAATGATTCAACATATGATTATCTCTCGCATTCTCGCCTTTAGGGCTATCGTAAATCCCCGTCTACATTACTCCTGGTACTTTGATTCTCGAGCTTCACATTACATGACCAATGATGCTAATTTCCTCACAAACCTAAAGAAATATTCTCGACATCTCAAGATTTATACAACCAATGGAAATTCTTTACCTATCACGCCATCGGTGATATTTCTCCTTCCTTACTTGATGTTCTTGTATCACCGAACTTGCTAGTAATCTTGTGTCTGGCTGGGCAACCGGTTGATAATGATTGTACAAAGCTGAAATTCTCTAAATCTGGTTGTGTCAGCAGATCAACAATCGGGGAAAGTGATTGCAAAGGGGCCTAAAGTAGGACGCTTGTTCCCTCTCAAAGTTCCTTTTCCATTGTCTTCATCTTTTCCTTTGCCATTTATCACTTGTAACTCGCAACCGTTGATGGTAGAGTACGGCATAAACATCTCGGCACCCAAACTCTAAGCGCTTCCATCATTTGATAAAATCTGGTCTACTTGGTAATAAACTGCTACTTTCTCTTCGTGATATCTAATTTGATTGTACCTCTTGTAGACTAGGAAAAAGCAAAACTTTACCCTTTCCAACTCACACATCTAACACAGAAGCATCCATTCCATATGATATATAGTGATGTGTGGGGCATGTCACCCGTCATTTCTCACGCCAACTATAAATACTTTGTCACTTTCATAGATGATTATAGTCGGCTCACATGGATATATTTCTTGCATTCAAAAGATGAAGTATTTTCTATTTTTAAGGTTTTTCATGCCCATGTTCAAACCCAATTCTTTAAAATATCAAAATTCTTCTGGACCGATAATGGGGGTGAATACATGTCCCATGCATTTCAAGAATACTTACAACTTCATGGAATAATATCTCAACGATCTTGTGCTTCCACCCCACAACAAAACGGGAGTGGCCGAAAGAAAGAACCGCCATCTTCTCGATGTTGTACGTACCATTTTATTGGGAGTCATCCTGTTCCCTCTCGGTTTTGGTGTGAAGCTCTCTCATCAACGCGGTACATCTCATAAATCGATTACCATCTCCTACATTACAAAATCTCTCTCCTTTCACTCGCTATTTGGTCATGCTCCAAATTATTCCACACTTCGTACCTTCGATTGTGGTATGTTTTGTTCATCTCCCGTAACATGAACGTACAAAACTAACATCTCAACCGTTAAATGTGTTTTTCTCGGGATACCGAACACATCACAAAGGTTATCTTTGTTATGATCCAAATCTACGTCGTATACGAATTTTCGTAAATGTGGTTTTCTTTGAGGAGCAAATTTTTTTGCCACTCACCATGATCCTCTTTCATCTTCATTTTCTATACTACCATGTTTTAATGACTCTAGTGTCGCTTCTACACCTTCCAATCCTCTCTTAGTATATCAAAGACGCCCACCAGCAAATCAGAATTCTGTCCTTCCACGGCCCCATCCCGATCATTCCCCGAATGTTGATCATGTTGATCATGCTGATCCGTAAGCTTCATCTCGCTCAATTAGAAGAAGTACTCGTGACCGTAGACCACCGTATAGGTATGGTTTCAGCTCTCCTACATCTATGACTGCCACTTTGTCTGCTGTTTCTATTCCATCATCATATAAGCAGGCTATGGAGCATGATTGTTGGCGAAAAGCTATTGAGGCAGAATTTCTAGCCCTTGAAGAAAATCAAACATGGGATGTTGTTTCATGTCCTCCTTCTGTGAAGCCACTTGGCAGTAAATTGGTGTTCAATATTAAGCTTCGGCCCGGATGGATCCATAGATCGCTACAAGGCTAGGCTGGTGGTTCTTGGGAATCGCAAGAGTCCGGCTTAGACTACGACGAAACATTTGCACCCGTAGCTAAGATGACTACTGTGCGAACAGTCCCTAGCTCTTGCTACGCCTAAATCATGGTCTTTGCATCAAATGGATGTCAAAAATGCTCCTTCATGGTGATTTGAATGAGGAAGTATATATCAAACTACCTTATGGTATGCCTACTACTTCACCTACCGATGTTTGCAAATTAAAACGCTCTTTATACGGCTTAAAGCAAAAATCGCGTGTTTGGTTTGAAAAGCTTCGATCCACTCTTCTTGGCTTTTCATTTACTCAAAGTCAATATGATGCCTCTCTCTTTCTCCAAAGGACATCTAAAGGCATAGTTATTCTCCTTGTTTATGTAGACGACATTGTTATCACCGGTTCTGATGTGACACCATTTCTACGGTTCAACAAGCATCGAATCGACTTTCCATATGAAAGATCTTGGGCAGCCTCACCTATTTTTTAGGATTAGAGGTGCATCATCGACCTCAAGGAATTTTTTCAATCAACACAAGTATATTAAGGATCTCGCTCAGTTAGCCGGCCTTAGAGATACTACACCGCTGATACTCCTATGGAAGTTAATGTGAAATATCATCGTGACGAGGGAGATCTTCTTGCCGATCCTACTTTAGACATAAAGTTGGTTGGTAGTTTAATCTATTTAACTATCACCCGACCTGACATCTCCTTTGGCCGTGTACACCGTTAGTAAGTTTATGCAAGCACCTCAAAGATTTCCATCTATCCGTTGTTCGCCGTATTATTAGATATATCCTTGGCACACCTACACGAGGGTTGTTCTTCCCCGCTAATTCTTCATCGCATCTACAAGCATACAAATGATGCCGATTGGGCAGGCCGCCCGACAACCAAAAAATCCACTTTTGGATGGTGCGTGTTTGAACGTTGCGGTAGGTGCAACCGTAGAGATACTCGAAAATGGCTAATTTAATTTGAACGCCGCGGTAGGTGCACCGTAGAGATACTGCAGCAGCTTTTTCGATCGTAAGGCATTATCGTCTCCTTATCGGGTCGAGGTAGAGTGTTAGGTGAGGTTGGTCAAACGTCAAGAGATGACTCCCTCCGAATCCTCGGACCTTCAACTAAGTTGGCATCCCACTTACATTCTTGTGGATAATCGAACGTGCAGCCTGGATTCCTTTGCGCATTCGGCTGCCGAACTTCAAGCCGCAACCGACTTCTTCGACACCGAGTCCATCCAACCGAGCATGAGATCTTCTACTCGAACGAATGCCGCAACTACATCGAGCTCTAGCCTACCGAGTTCCTAACAAGTGAACTCATACTAAGCTATTACATTATTGAAGATTCATCATTCAACCTAGCTTTTGGGATCTTCAAGTCTTTCTACCGAATCTCATCCCAATACATGAAGTTCTTAGTCGTCCGATTTCTGTTATTGTTTCCTCGTATGTCGGTTGCTAATGATGTCGATTCTTTCTTATATGAGGTTTCTTATTCAGATCAAGTTACATGAATCTCCCTCCCCGTTGCAAATAACATATGAAGCGTAGATGCAACTACTTTTCTTACTTGTACCGAGTCGCACTCTCTTTAATTGATCTAAACGCATTTCCATCTCAATCCACTTGACATCTCAATCCACTTGACATTTAAGTCAATGAGGCCCCGTTTGGAAGAGCTTATAAACAACTTATTGGAACTTATTCTAAATGATAAATCATTTTACGCGCGTTTGGGGGAACTTATCGAAATAACTTATTATAAACAATAGGTTATTTTTAACTTATTTTCATAAGTTAATACTCCCTCCATCCCAAATATATATGCCTACTTTTCTTTTTCGTATGTCCCAAATCTATATGTCTATTAACACTTTTTTGTATCTAACTAAATCTTTCACCAGCTTTAATAGATCTAATTAATATGATAATATAGAAAAAATACTATTTTATCCAACTTTTATAATAGCAAACACAATTATGACATTAACTTTTTAGTAATTTACTTTAATTAATTCAAATTCCAATACCAATATTTATATAATTTTCATATCATTAAATTTTTTCTTAATCTATGTGAAAAAGCAAATGGGCATATAAAATAGGGACGGATGGAGCATTATTAACTTATGTCAACTTACAAGTAATTTTTAAGGAGATTCACATATCAAATCCCGTTAACTACATTTTTATTAATTTTATTTTTTTGCCTATATAAGTTATTATTCTTGTATGTATCCAAACACAATTAACTTATTAAATTAAGTACTTATACCGTAAGTCCTTATAGAATAAGTTCTTTTGTCATAAGTCCTTAATTAAATTATTTCTCAAACGGGGTCTCAATCCTTACTATCGCATGCTAATGTCAAATAGGGCAAAATCACCACTCCATGCAGAGAACGTTAAAAATAAAGATATGAATAGGCAATAGATCGGATTAATATTTACATATATGCAAAAAAAATCACCGCTTGATCTATAGAAATTATATACTGAGTTACGAAAAATTGTGCTTATGCCCCGATAACCTTTCTTTAAAATCTGCTTACGTGACGCTTGTTAGTGATCATGATGCCCCAAATTGTTATTAATTTAGTTAAGTCTATTGAGATTTTTCTTTATGAGTGTCCGACTTCTTATTTCTTCCAATTGTTGGATCAAACATCATAATCAAGCAACCCAATTGATTTTTTTTTCTTTTGTTGGATTCTAAACACGGGCATCATAATGACACCGCGAGGAGCGCATTATAGGATATGCTAGTAGACGAACAACAAGAAAAGTTTAACAAATAACACCGGCCGTGAAAAAAACATATATGTATAAACTTGGATACAAATTACGAATTTATTGATAAATTTTAATTTTTTTTTCATAATTCATATTTTTTTTATATAAAATTCTATAACTCTACCGTCTTTATTATAAAATACTCTCCCCGTCCTACTAGAAATGGCACATTTTTCTTATCAGGGTGTCCCAAAGACAAATGACACGCTTCAAAAAATAGCAAAGATTGTGTGGACCACATTTATTACTAAAAAGTCAAACAATCAACACCACATAAAACCACTTTCTGGGTTCTCGTGCCCAAAAGAAATGTGTCGCTTCTAAGTGTTGTTGCAGCCCGATTGTTGCTCTTGCTCGATCTTCTCGATCCGCCTCCCGACATTTTTCTTCCTCCGGATGGTCGAGAACCGAATAAAATAATTTTCTATCTCTCTCTCAAACTCGCAATTGCGCGTATGAGTGTATGAATGTGTGTGTTCCCGATTACGAATAGGATACTAATATATATAGGCTTCAAGAGCCAATATAATATTAATATTTGTAGCCCATTAATTTAATTATATTCCTAATGAGCTTCTACATAATTAGCTCATAATATAATTAATTAATCTATTGGGCTACTAATACTTATCAATTAATTGGCCCAACGAATTAATTCTAGATAAATAACATTATTAAATAATAAAACATATATTAATCAATTAATAATGATTTCTCGAGAGACAATAAATAACTAGACAACTAATCGAGCCGATCAATGATCTAATACAAGAAATAAAGTTGCGCCTCAAATTAATTAATCATCTATGCTCATTCCGTGAGCAAAATTAATTAATAAACACACATTCATTCCACTAGAGAATATGTACCGACTTACCCCTTTATCCCAAATTGAGCAAAAGCTTGTATTTTAGACTTAATCGATCCCCGTATTTAAGATAGAAATATCCGTTAATTAATTAAGTTCACTAACAACTTAAATTAATTAGCATCTTATTATATTCCCGAGTAGTACCACTCAACCTCATTAACACACCCGAACTTAATCAACCGATCGAGTTTAGTGTGATAATCTTTACGAGTTCCTTAAGTGGATATTATCAACCCATTTTACTAGGATACAAGTTGCAAGATACGCATATTCAAAGATGAGCCACAAATAACTAGTAACACCCAAGATACGTAGATCCGATCGCGATGATATTCACCATAGTAAGTCAAAATGATAGATAGTCAAATGCATTCACCGAAGTCTTACCAAGCTCAAGACCACTAAGTCACCGAGATCTTAGTTCTCCAAGAAGATCACCAAGAGAACACATCTCACCGTGATCCATCAATACACCACCTTAAGTGCACCAATAAAGACAAGCAGCCAAGACAAGCCACTTCTTATCTAAACCGGCAGCCTTAAAACGATAATTTATCCTTAAGTTGTCTCAACTGGTGATATTTGTTTATATCTTGTCGAGCTTCAACCAATTTGTGTAGTCTTCTCGTGATACCCGACACACTACACAAATCTAACTTTTATACAAGATAAATGATTACATATACAAATATATATATTTATCGATAGGATAATATAATATTTGTAAGGACAAAAAACACATTGAATACAAGCATAAAACTTGCTTCCAAAGATACAAAATCCAAACAATTCTATCACTTATACTAAAGCAAACTTTTATTATACAATGTGTCGGGCCCTAGGTACAATCTAGTACTCAACTATTTATCGTATCTATCACCGCATTTTTTCCCACTTATACAAAAGTTTCGCAGCCCTAAGTGGGGAGCATCCCTACCACTCTTAAGCTACGAACATGCTTCCTCGTAGTTCGAAATTAGTAAGCTCTTCGTGAACGGATCAGCCTAGGTTGTCTTCAGCCCGATATTCTCAATGAGCACGTCTCCTCGATTTACGAATTCTCCTATAATGTGGTACTTCTTATCTATGTGTTTAGACGCCTTGTGAGATCTAGGTTCCTTAGAATTTGCTATCGCACCCGCATTATCATAATAAATCATGATCGCCTTAGGCAAATTCCCGAACAATATCAAGATCTAGGAGGAAATTCCCGAGCCAAACCGTCTCTTTTGAAGCTCCCCGGCGCACCCACATACTCGCCTCCATGGTTGAGTCTCGCAATGTATTTCTACTTTACACTCCTCCATTAAATGACTCCACCTCCCAAGGTAAACACATAATCTAATGTAGACTTCTTCTCGTCTCTCGTCGCCTTGAAAATCCGAGTATGTATAACCCAAATGCACTGAGACCGTCTCGACCGGTAAACAATTCTATAATCCCCGAACTCACTTCGTGATGGTATGTATGTATGATCAATTTAGTGGAGAAGTACATAATTGCCATGATGGTTTTCTGCAAAAAATACTACTTATTCCCTGAAATGTACTATTTCCTTTAGCAGAACTTTTTCCCTACAAAAATATTAGTACATTGCACTTGATTAAGTATTGTCCTTTCCGTTGAAGAGTAAATATTTTTTCCTAAGTACTTGATGAAGTATGTTTAATAAATACTGCCAATAGTATTAAAAATATTGAATTGTATTAAGTATGAAGTATTACATTCTTATATAGACGGTTCCATCTGACGCAGTCAAGCTCATGAGAATATCTCATGAGAGACATACACATAACCCATAGAAAGATAATAAATTTTTCAATATGGAAAAAAGCCAGACACTACCAACCCATGGAATTACCACAACTTCGTAAAGCATAAACATGTTTCATGCTGGATGATTTAGTATTTCATGTGATATAACATAACCTAGTAGCAAAATGACCGCTGATGTAAATAGTAGAATAAGAAAGATCAAAGGAAAAAAAGTCAAATTAAAGAACTCCTACAACGGATACATAGGAAACATCTCTTCTACATATTACCCAACACACACTATCCACGGGTGGGTCCACCTTGTAATCACAAGTTCCTCTCCTCAGAAGCCTAGCAACTATCGCAAAAACTTGGGTGCAACCAGGCGTGAGTGCAACCGGCCGCACTCGCTAAATAGCATATTAATATAGATTTTTACATAAGCGTTCTTGTAGCGCAGTTGGTGAGTTGCTGGACTCTCACCCGAGAGACTCGGGTTCGAGACCCAACAACAACATTTTAGTTTTTTTTAACTTTTAACATTAAAAATTTAATTTTTTATTTTAAAAAAATTAATGTATGACACAAAGAATATTAATATGTAATATTAAAATTTTTTCTTGTTAAAAATATAATATTTTTTTTTAAAAAAATATAATTGTATAAACAACTACAATATGACACGAAAAATAATAAATTTAATTTCTTATTTTTTAAAAAATTAATATATGACACAAATAATATTAATATGTATATTAAAAAAATTTTCTTGTTAAAAAAATATAGTAATATTTAAAAAAAATTATAATTGTATAAATAACTACAATATGAGACGAAAAATAATAAATTTAATTTCTTATTTTAAAAAAATTAATATATGACACAAAGAATATTAATATGTATATTAAAAATTTCTTGTTAAAAATTATAATATTTTTTTAAAAAAATTATAATTGTATAAACAACTACAATATGACACAAAAAATAATAAATTTAATTTCTTATTTTTTAAAAAATAATATATGATACAAAGAATATTAATAGTCATAGAATTTAAAAAAATATATAATTATATATGTAATAGTCATATAAGAGATATAACATAATGAGGAATATGTATGAGATAATAAAAGTATTTGTCCTTAACAAAGTATCACATTATATGAAAAAAGTATTCATTATTCTCGAATATATCACTTGCTCGAATAAAATTATCACTTCGACTAGTAATGTATCACTTGTCATGAATCAAAGTATCACTTGCTATGAATATAAGTATCACTTATTATGAATAAAAGTATCACTTGTCATGAATCAAAGTATCACTTGCTATGAACAAAAGTATCACTTATTATGAATACAAATATCACTTGTTCTTAACCAAAGTATCACTTTACATGAAAAATATAAATTATTTTGAATATTAGTAGGAATGATACCGTTTCTTTGAGACAGAGATGATACTTTTGCTTACATATAAAGTGATACTATTGTTCAATAGGAATGATACTTTTCTTTAGACAGAGTGATACTTTTGTTAACGTAACGTGATACTATCGCTCAATAGGAAGCGATGTTTTTCCTTAGAAAAACCGGTATTTTTGTTTACATATAAAGTGATACTATTGTTCAATAGGAATGATACTTTTTCTTAAAAAGACTAATACTTTTGTTAACAGAATGTGATACTTTTGCTCAATAGAAGTGATACTTTTTCGTAGAAAAACTGATACTTTTGCTTACTGAAAGTGATACTATTGTTCAATAAGAACGATACTTTTCCTTAGAAAGAGTGATACTTTTGTCAACAAAATGTGATACTAATGCTCAATAGAAGTGATACTTTTCCTTAGAAAAACTGATACTTTTGCTTACATATAAAGTGATACTATTGTTCAATAGGAATGATATTGTTCTTTAGACAGAGTGATACTTTTGTTAACAGAATGTGATACTTTTGCTCAATAGAAGTGATACTTTTCTTTTAGAAAAACTGATACATTTGCTTACATATAAAGTGATATTATTGTTCAATAGGAATGATACTATTCTTTAGACAGAGTGATACTTTTGCTTACATATAAAGTGATACTATTGTTTAATAGGAATGATAATTTTCTTTAGAAAGACTAATACTTTTATTAACAAAATGTGATACAGTAAAAATACGAAAAAATACCGTAGCAGCTCCACGACTAAAAGGTTCGAACGCTAGCTTTTTTCAAACCCTTTAAAAATGCGAGTGTTCCGAAGGAACGCGAGCATTTTTAACCTGGGAGAAAAAAGTAGGGTTTAGACTTCCCCTCTGTGGTACAAGAAAAACAAGAAAAAATACCGTAGCAAGCCTCCACAACTAAAAGGGTTTGGAAATGCTAGCGCTCCGAAGGAATGTTAGCTTTTTCCAAACCCTTTAAAAATGCGAGTGTTCTCAAGGAACGCGAGCATTTTTAACCTAGGAGAAAAAGTAGGGTTTAGTCTTCCCTCTGTGGTACAAAGAAAAAACAAGAAAAAATACCGTAGCAGCCTCCATCAACTAAAAGGGTTTGGAAATGCTAGCTGCCCGAAGGAACGCTAGCTTTTTCCAAACCCTTTAAAATGCGAGTGTTCCGAAGGAACGCGAACATTTTTAACCGGAGAAGAAAGTAGGTTTAGACTTCCCTCTGAGAAGTACAAAAAAAACAAGAAAAAATACCGTAGCAGCCCACGACTAAAAGGGTTTGGAACGCTAGCTTTTTCCAAATCCTTTAAAAATGCGAGTGTTCCGAAGGAACGCGAGCATTTTTAACCTGGAGAAAAAAAGTAGGGTTTAGACTTCCCGCCTAGGGTACAAGAAAAACAAGAAAAAAAATACCGTAGCAGCCCACGACTAAAAGGGTTTGGAATACTTTTGTTAACAACATGTGATACTATTGCTCAATAAGAATGATACTTTTCTTAAGGAAGAATGATACTTTTCTTAAGAAAGAATGATACTTTTTTAACAACATGTGATACTATTGCTAAATAAGAATGATACTTTTCTTAAGGAAGAATGATATTTTTCTTAAGGAAGAATGATACTTTTCTTTGGGAAGAATGATACTTTTGTTAACAACATGTGATATTATTGCTCAATAAGATTGATATTTTTCTTAAGGAAGAATGATACTTTTGCTCAATAGAAGTGATACTTTTCTTTAGAAAAACTGATACTTTTGCTTACATATAAAGTGATACTATTGTTCAATAGGAATGATACTATTCTTTAGACAGAGTGATACTTTTGCTTACATATAGAGTGATACTATTGTTTAATAGGAATGATATTTTTCTTTAGGAAAGACTAATACTTTTGTTAACATAATGTGATACAAGAAAAATACGAAAAAATACCGTAGTAGTTCCACGACTAAAAGGGTTTGGAAATGCTAGCGTTCCCTTTTCAAAACCCTTTCAAAATGCGAGTGTTCCGAAGGAACGCAAGCATTTTTTACCTGGAGAAAAGAGTAGGGTTTAGACTTCCTCCAGGGGTACAAGAGAAAATACGAAAAAATACCGTAGCGCTTATTAAAAAAATTAAAGTGTTATTAAAAAAAATTAAAAATAAAAATGGGTGTATCAATAAGATTTTTAAAAAAGGTGTTATTAAAAAAAAAGTATTACGTAAAAAAAAAATAAAAATAAATAAAAATAAAAGTGTTATTAAAAAAATTTAAAAATAAAAAGTCAAATGCGTAAGAAAAAGTGTTATTAAAAAAAAATAAAAATAAAATAAAAAAAGTGTTATTAAAAAAAAAAAGTGTCACGTAAAAAAATTAAAAAAAATAAAAAGTATTATTAAAAAAGTATCACTATTTTAAATTAATGTATCAATTTAAATGAAAATGAAGGAAAAGAAAAAAAAATAAAATGAAAAGAAAAGAAAGGAAAAAAAAATTAAAATTTAAAGAAAGGAAAAGAAAAAAAATTAAAACGAAAAAGAAAGGAAAAGGAAAAAAAAACTTTAAATGTCGCCACGGGATTTGAACCCGCGCAGCAAGTGAGTGTCCAAAATACTCAACCAACCGCACTACACAACATTAATGTAACAAATACAAACCGAATTGTATATATCGGTAAGCTTCCGGCCGCACCCGCAACCGGGATGCACAGGAGACCAACTCAAAGAACTATTAGGTTATTGATAGACACCATAATAGATATGAAACTATTATGGTCCAAAGATTCAGGTAAAGAGGTAGCAAGTATAATTCTTAAAATAAACCAATACATTACACCCACGGTTATAAGTGAGCAAAAGGAGAATACTAGAGGTACAAGGTAAAACCAAATGAGTGCCACTAAGGTGAAAACTTGAGTGATGGGAAGTGACTTAGCCAAAATATCTTTAAAGATTAAAGAAGATAGCAAGAAGGATTACATGAGTCTTTACCCATTTTCTAGACCTCCAAAGTTAGTGATATAACCCAAACATGCATGCATGCATGCATGTGTACAAGTATCCATAGTAGATGTATGGGTATGCATATGTGGGCAAAGATGTAACAGAATGTAGGAACGAAGATGAATCATTTAGATACCTTTTCGGCTGCTTCTGCAGAATCAAACTCAATATAACCATAGCCTTTAAATGTTTCGTCGGAGTTCATGCCAAAGCGTATACCAACAACTTCTCCATAGGTTATATTTATGGAACATGAGAGCTGGCTAATTTTCAGAGTTTATCTTCTTCGTATTACCTTTACCCACATGCATTTTCTTGACCAAGTTTGATGGATCATACAACTCTGGCAGTGATTTTCGTTCACGATGTTTCAACGGATCATTGATCAAGACATTCCTTTTCTGGTGTAAGAGGGATTTAAACATCTTCTAACCAAGTTTCTGGTGAATGTTTGTGAAATCTGGTGATGATTTTCCTTTTGACAAAAATCGTAAAGTTTTACTTCACTGACGTCCAAAATTGCAGGTACCTGATGGACCCCAAAATGGAATTCGTGAAGTTCTTCGGGAAGAACTTAGACGCCTCTGCTCTTGCTGATGGAGTAATCCAGGAGGTAAAGCAGCACATGAAAGTTAAAGCATAGGGATGATATTTGAGTCTTTCTGCAACAAAAAACCTCCAACCTCTGAGTTTCAGGTTGCAATTTTTTTTGAAGATAATAGTCCGACATTTTTTATCAATAAATTTGCTTGTCAGTTTCTGATCATCACAACACGGTCTAATTATTTGGGGGTTCGTTGTCATCTGGTAGACAAGGCAAATAATTCGCGCCTTGAGAACGGAATATGCTAGTAATGTAAGGATGCTGATTATATATTTAATATATAATAATGATACTTGTGATGCCAATTGGAAATGCTATATTGGGATTGTGGGGATAGAGCAATACTGTTTGGCGCATTTTAATAAGTTACTACCCCTTTGTCCCATAGAAATTGTTTTGTTTCTAAAAAAAAAGCCAAAGAATGTAAGTGGACCAAAATTAACAATCCAAAAGTCAAACAATATGTATCACACAACACAAATTTCTTAATCTCCGCTGTCCTATAGAAGTAAAACATAATAGTTATGTCAATGTCAAAATACTATTTCTTTTAGATCATATTCAGCAGACAACTCAGATGCGAAGACATTATGATCTCTTACAAAAATTGTTTGATTTTCCAATCTTATGGCTGGACTTCATTATTTTGAAAAATTATAAAAAGCTAATAAGAAAGAGCTGTTAATTATTTTAGCAGTAGGTTACGAGGTGGAACAAGTACGTATACCAGAAGAACAAGTTGTTCTGCTCTGATTCGCATATTGGATCTAGATGCTCTCTTTTTCACCAACCACAACTACGTGCTCTGATAACGCTTCAAGAATCTTGCCCATAATCTTGTTAAAGCATGCCCTCCTACCAGATTTAATTCACCACCCAGAGTGAGAGAAGCTCTTAATATTATTATACTCAATTGTCTAGTTAAATGAGTAGATATTTAACAATTTTGCATGCAGATAGGATTAGATAGATATAATTACTTGTGGGTCAAAGTACTGGTGATGCATGGAGTGTTGGTCTAGCTAAGCATGTCATGGATCCATAAACTTGGGGGAAGCTCGTCTTCCCTAGATAAACTTGTTGCGTTTCCTCTCTACATACCTGCAGCAACAACAAATACACAGCAGCTTGTGAAACTCCAAATTACTAGGAAACTGGTGATCCCAGACCAAGCTTGGTTTACTTACCATATCACGAAACTCGAGCCTTATATGTGGTACATTTGTTCTGTGACTATCGTTGCCATCTGGTCCACGCTCGAAGTAATTATTACCAATCCAGTGGGACTGCAGAAAGAATCAAGGAAGCAGTAAGAAATGCAGTGAAACTAGTTAGGATGCAGTGAGAGTCAATATAGAAGGTTGCTCCTCGTTCTTTATACAGAAGCACTATATAACAGACAATAAACAGTCGGGTTGGAAATTTATCAACACACTAGAAAATCTCAATCAGTACAGACGATGATAATTCTTATCATGTTAAAGTGGAATTGCCTTTTAATGCATATGTATGATCTTTGAACAGTGCTGTCAACATACCAGCATTGATGGTTATTCTCTTATATCGCCACTGACAATTTGTATCTCAATGTTTTTGTTAAACAGACGGGGGGCATCTATACATGATGAAGATCAGTCCCAGCATGCAATGCGATAACTCCTATATGTATCTAAGGAGAGCTGGTGTAGATCTAGTATTAAACCTTGGATAATTCATAACACCATGAAAATGATGATATCTCCAGAAGTATTGAATACCTTTAAAAGCATGCGAGAAACCAGAATGATATACTGAATTACGAGCAATCTCACATAGATCACATGAATTAGTTCCACACCTGTAATAACAGAAGTATGAAAAATGTAAGAATCAGCCAGTATTTCAAAAATTCAAGGAGGAAAAAAAACAGATTATGCAAACTCACCGAAGCAGCTATGCTGTATTCTTCTGACCAGGGGCTCTTTTGTTAAGTGAATTTGTAATGGATCATCAGTTGAGAGGGACACGTTAAGGCCGCGCAAGAAGAACATTGGAAAAGGATTGCAGTGGTAGTCCAAGAATAATGAGTTATTGCTCAAAGGAGACATAGCCAGACCAATCTGAATTCGGGAACCAGTTCAGTCATTGTAAAGTGAAGTGTTTAATGATCCAAAGGTTATTTGAATTCTTTTTCCACTTGCCTGAGCTAGATAATATAGATATTGATGAACAGGAGATTTTCGAAGAATGGTTCCATGCGCAATACTGTCAGCCGTGAGAAATGTTGCTGCAAGATGGTCCATGTCACCGGCCTAATCATGAAAAAATCTAAGAATGTTAACAGCTAAATGAAGCCCAGCGAAAGAATGATGAACCGAAATTAACTACTAACCTCTCCAGAGTGAGGGCGGAACTTAATGGTAGTCATGCCTTCGGACTCACGAAGCTGAAAGTTTATAAGAAAGAAATTTAACATGATATATAATCCCCCCCCCCCTCCCCCCTGCCTCTCCCCTCTCCCCCCCCCCCCTGCCTCTCTCCCCTCCGCCAGTCCCGAGCCGCCGCTCCGCCAGTCCCGAGCCGCCGCTGCCTCCCTCCGCCAGCTCCTCTGCCTCCCTCCGCCGCTCTCCGCCAGTCCTCTGCCTCCAGCCGCCGCTCCGCCAGTCCCCCTGCAGCCGCTGCCTCTCTCCGCCAGTCCAGAGCCGCCGCTCTCCGCCAGTCCTCTGCCTCCCTCCGCCAGCTCCTCTGCCTCCCTCCGCCGCTCTCCGCCGGTCCTCTGCCTCCAGCCGCCGCTGCCTCCTCGATTTTGCTCTTTCTAGATATATCCCTCCTTCCTCTCTCTCTCTCTTTCAATTATGAAATTAAATCTTTTGTTTGGTGAATTTTTTGTTTGTGTAGAAAAATTATTTGTTGAATCTTTTTGTTTGTGTAGAAAAATTATTGTTGCTTGATGAAAATTATTTTTGCTTGAGGTTTGCCGATTTTTGTTTGATGTTGTTGCTTGAGGAAAAGCTAAACTTTGAAGAAGTTTTTGGTTGATTTTTGTTGTTGTTTGATGAAACTCAAAATTGTTTCATTTCAAAATTATTGTTGCTTAATGAAATTAAATTCCCGAGCCGGCGCTGCCTCCAGCTTGATTTTGTTTTTGATTGATTTTTGCCGACAAAACATTTGCAGCGGGTACACAAGACACTCTCTCTCCATCCAAACCTTTAAACACTCAATTTTCTCTCTCCATCCAAACAATTATTGCATCGCCTCTCTACATCCATTCATAATTATGGTTGGAAATATTCATTGAAGTGTGGATGCTCTAACGGAGGCAGTATCACATTTAATTCTCTGCAAAATCCTCACCAGAGCAGAGTGTGCCAGAGATGTTTCTGGCCAGCGGCGGCGGTGGGCGTGCAAATTTGGCTTGCCTTGTTGGCACAAACGTACTGTTGGATGTTCTATTTAAAGAAAAACTATTTTTGTTTCAAAGCAATGCATTTCACGTGATTTAGCTACAAATATTTCACTAATATATTTTAGAAGAATTAGTAAAACGATACATTTTTCTCGTAATAGAAATAAAATATATATTAATATAATTTTCATTTTTATAATTGTACCAATTCATACAGCACATGACTGCTAAAACGTTTTCTTCTGGAAATATTTAAATATTTCAAATTATGATATTTATGGGTCACACTTGTCAAATGATTTAACATATGGTAATTGTTAAACATAATTGTGGTACTTGTAAAACATCATAAAAGTGTTACAGTACAACGACATATCTGTTCTTCTAATGAAGCAGAGTCTTGCATTGACCAACAAATATAGATTGTCTTCATGGAAGTAAAAGAAAACAAACTTACTTATAATTAATTACTGGCATTAACTGCAAATCATGAGATCATCCAGCCAACCCCACATTGCAAATGTATATTACTTGTCAGCTGTTTCTCATTGAACCAATGCTTCAGTTCCCTGTATTTCAAAATATTATGCTGAGCAGTTAACTAATCAACTGCTGCTTTATTTCTCCATCCTGCACCGGAAAGAGCCTGAAAGTCTGGCTTCAAACTCCACTTTGATGTCGGCCATATGGATGACAAAAGCTCGACCCACTTGATGACTTCCGTACTCCACCATTAACATCCTCCGCTAGAAAGGAATTGCAGTCCCTGATGGCACAGTTCGGCTGGCTGATTTCGGCCTTTGCCTGTAATAGCTGAAATTGTGGTGCCAGTAATGCTCTCCTCCTTCATAAGCTTTTCTGGGGTGTGAGAGGTAAAATCAGCCAGAGACTTTTGGCGGCGTTTTACAACTAAAAATAAGTCTTTAGCAAATCATGACATGTGATAGAAAGCAATGAAATCCACAAATCATATGTTTTCTTACAAATAAGACTAAATGGCATTATGAACTCATTGCAGCTCTAGCAAATCATGACATGTGATAGAAAGCAATGAAATCCTCATGCACGAACATTGCTGGACTGCAATACCTAGGCAAAGAATGAATTCAAATTGATAAATAGTAAAGACTTGTTCATACATAAACTCAATGTGTAGTATTGGATTATATATAACACTGACACAACGAATCCAATTTCGGATGCGATTAAATTTTGTAAAATATGTTGGAAAAGGTTTACAAATCCAACATCATTCTCTGCAATAAAATCTATAAAACGATAAAAATATAAATCCAAGCGCCCTCCATGATTACACCATCTGCTTATTAATGGAAATGTGAAGAACAGGTGATCATATCGTAAGGATACACATGCATGTTTACGTGGAGACCACTCCATCCCCTAAATTTTACTGAATTTTTTAAAATTTACAATTTTATCCTAAGAATTTCTTAATTGCATTTTCAAAACTATAATTATTTACGTTTCATTTTCCTGTTCATTGATACGGACAATGTACGTAAGTACTACGTACCAGTTAACAACCAAAATAATTATTACAAGAAGATTAGTCCATTTGGGAATTTGTCTTAAGTTCTAACTCAAACTCACAAATCCATTGACCATTAATCCATATTCATGCACAATTTCTCATGTTAAAAAATAAAATAACAGACTTTAAGCAAGGTCTATTTGCATAAATTTTTTATGATATTATATACTCCCACCACCATTACCCATACCGCCCGAGGCAAAACTTTGACTTGCATAAAATTAAGAACTACTTTATTAGCTGAAAAAAGGCTTTTGATTGAAACTAATTTTTTATAATTGAAATTGACTCGCTCAAGTTTTTGGCTTCACCAACTGCATTTAAAATAAATGAATTGATTCAAACTTTTTTACTATTAAACCTCAGAAATTAATCATTGCCTCAGAAAATTGCAAATCATGTGATGTTTCGCTATTTATTTCACTATGTATGAATTATGATAAAAGGATGTATAGTACATCGACTAATAAAAGTAACAATCAGATATCTACGAAAAACAATAGAGTACAATTATATTTTTAAATATTAAATTCATTTCAAAAAAAGAAAATTAATCGAGCAGAATTAATTCATCATATTGTTTACTAATTAACCTCTAGACTGTTTTGTAAAACTCTGGATTAAAAACTTCCATTCTATATAGAAATTAGAAATCAATCTGCAAAAATAATTAAATTTTATATAAATTTGTGTTTTCTACCTCATTCACGCCCGTATATATATAAATAACAAGTTATAACTCGACTAAGGGTGACTCAGATAAACTCATTTGCTCACTTCTTAGAAGTGGCATATGAGCAAGTTGATGAGCAAGTTGATGAGCAAGTTATAACTCGACTAAGAGTTTGATTCCCCTATTTTATTAAATTTTATAAGTGTTTTTCTTCTCTTTCTTTTTCTATTTTTCTTGGTAAGTTTAGGTTTTCTATCAATATTTATTAATCATGAAAGATTTTTACTTGATAAGTAGTTTGTTGGGCTCCACCGACCCAAGCCCGTGGCTTCAACTCCGGATGACGGCGCAGGCAACTAAACCTACATCGTCAAGACTAATCAAGTATAGTGGTTTGATATTTATGTGAGAATACACATTCTTCACCACACAGCAAGCTTCTAAATCCATATAATTCTCTAGAAAGTTAACTACTTTGGCAAAAGTCTTCTAAATCCATATAATTCTCTAGAATCTCTAGAAAGTTAACTACTTTTGCAAAAGTTAGTCTTAAGATAACAAGCTATCTTATTCACTGGGTCTAAATTTTTCAAGAAAAGACATAAGCATTCTCGCACATGTTGTGCTCAATTTTATATGAGAAATCTTTGCATCTATTTCAATTATATCTACATATCTTTGTCAACATTAGATTTAAATAGGAAGATGAATGAAAAGGATTACCAAAATTCTACTAATCAAACATCTATGTAGAAGTGAGCAAAAGTCTAAGACACAAGCACTAGATTTACACTCATTCAAGAATGAAAAACATTAGTTCTAGATCAAAATCAAGCTCAACTATTATATAAGAGTGAATAAAAACCTCCTTATCAAATAGAACAAGATGACCTATATATACGAAGTTCTCTTCCTCAATAGATGATGGAGATAAACTTAATATAAGAGTAAATAAAAACTTTTAGATGATTTCATGCTTCTAAAAAATTCAATCATAATCCTTTCAAAAAACCTAAAAGAAGTTTCATCATATTCTAACTATAAAAGCCTAAAGTATTCTACCAAACACAAGAAGATTCTATACAAAAATACAAAATTATATACAACTTATACAAAATTCTATACAACTTGGATTCTATAAAAAAATTCTACCAAGTTTGAATTTTGTATAGAATCTCCTTTTGTTTGGTAGAATACTTTAGACTCTTGTAGTTAGAATATAATGAAACTTCTTTTATGTTTTTTAAAGGATCATGATTGAATTTTTTATTAGCATTACACCACCTAAAAGTTTTTATTCACTATTATATTAACTTTATCTCCACCATCTATCGAGGAAGATAACTCATATATATATGTCATAGATAACTCATATATATAAGTCATACTGTTTCTATTTGATAAGCTTTATTTTGATCTACTCTTGAACGAGTGTAAATCTAGTGCTTCAGGTCTTCTACTTTTGCTCACTTCTACATAGATTGTTTGATTAGTAGAATTTTGGTAATCCTTTTCATTTATCTCCCTATTTAATCTAATGTTGACAAAGATATGTAGATATAAAATAAATAAAATATGAATGAAGTTGAATGTCAAACATGTCCGAACACAAGAATTCAATAAATCCAAACAAAACCGAAGCTTATCCAAACAAAACCGAAGCTTACTCGTCTTCCCCGGCCGCGGAGGCGGGCCAATTTGTTCATCACAACAACTTCCAACCGAGTCGCCCGCCGACAATCTCCTTCCTCTACCCGGTGGACACATCGTGTGCAATCCAAAGACAAGATTTCCTACACCGGTAGAAATCAATGAGTAAGCTAGATTCAACAAATCAAGATAAAGAATAAACTAAAGATAAAGTCTTAAGAACCCGTTGTGCATCATAAGAACTTCGAGCTCACAAGAAACTTCTTGAACCCATCAATGTTGGGCATCAAGGTGACTCCCTTGAACTTTCTTCTGACACGGAATCAATACCCTCGGGGCCTACGCCGCCTTGCTCACAAATATGAAGAACAAAGCTAATTAGGACAACTTAAAGATACATGACAAAGTTAATAAAACCAACTTGATCATTAGTCCGCATTAGGGAAATAAACCAACTTGTTATTATTAATCTGCATTAAGGTTATTAATCCGCATTAAGGTATGGAAGAGAAATGGTTTATAACTAATGCTACAGCATAACATTAAAATATTTTTTCACCACATTCATGAGAAACAACAGGTTGTATTTTTTGGGCTTGTCTATTCAAATATTATCCTCAACAAGTGACAAATTACAAACAAAACTAAAAGAATATAAAAGAAGAGGGGATACTTTCAAACACTGTGGTGACTCTTGAACTTAGTAACCCTCTTCTTCACAACCTTCTTGTCCAACAAAGGAACAGCCATTGCTTCTGCACGAGAATACATAATTTAAAACAAAAGAATTAGCCACAGTGAAAATACTCACAAACATCGACTAAACAAACAGATTGCAGCCATAAATCGGTTATCAGTATTTTTATGATGCAGAATCTGACATGGATTTCCATAAATTAGAAGCGTAGAAATGAAGAACAGGCTTCAAAATAACATGAACGAAATAGCTCGTAATAATACACATCAGGCATTTCCTCGATGAATCTACTAGTAAAGCAGACGAAAAAGCTATCGAACAAATAGAACAAGCAAGAGCGAGTTGAATCATGGAACAGATATTGAAACAGATTCAGCAGATAAACAAACAGCTAGCATAAACACCGATGCAGATTAACAAACAGAACTAACAATCAAGGAACAATAGCGGACGGCGGCGGACCTGGTGGCGATTAGGGAGCCTCCTGCGGTTGTGTAGTGTCGCTACGTTCTGACGCGTAGACGATGGAGAAATGCTTCTAGGGTTTTGAGATGGTTATATAGTTCAGCTAAAGGGTACTTGGGCTTATGAATTGGGCCGAAATGCGATATTGTCCAAATAAGGCTGATTATATAGATTAATTATTAAGAGTTAAAAAAATCGAAATTACTTAAAAATTAAATTTAATGTAGTTCGGTAATGCCAACACTTTATGTTAGATAAAATTCAGTAATTTCACAATATTAGTGTCCCCTCATATTATTAATGGAGCATTTAGTTCGTAGTAACGGAGTCGGATTCAAGATTATTTATATATAAGGTTCTAATAGAATTATATCCTGGATTTTGGATAAAACTATCGAGTTACTAGGAGTTTGAGAAGTCCTAATTTTCAGACATGATTTTAAAATATTACTCCCTCCGTCTCCGTATTTATGGTTAGTTTTTTCGCTAACGGAATTAAAAAAAAAGTTTTAATATATAAGGTAAATTATTTTACTTTTTAATAGTTAAATTTCTTTGATTTTTTAACTCAAAGAGAGAAAAAAATAATTAATTTTAATGGGACGAATCTAATCCAATTCTCTGAAAATCTAATCCAATTATCCAAACACAAATTTATTCCAATTCCTGCCCAATCAGCATCGTTCTTTTTCCCAAAGAAGTCCCGCCTCCGAGGGCCCGACGAGTCATCTACAACAAAGGACCCTCCCGCAGTGCGCTCTTCCTTGAATTATTTGGTCATGCAGCAAGATGACGTTTCACCAATTTTAAGGTTATGATCTTGAATCGAATTGCAGAGCAAAACACTGCCTCTCCCTATCTCCGAAGTTTAACATCTCTGTGCTCCTTGACTAAATCGGATACTGCTGGAGGTAGGCTTTCCACACGAGGTTGTTTCTATTTTCATTGACGATTTAGGGAATCGGCGATTACAGTGTCTTAATACTTGATGTGTGTTTCTGTGTTCAACCATGTATACACTTACGAGTTTTTTCTTCTTCTCTCAAATCAGTATCATTATGGAAGCCTATGATATATAACATAAATTATAACACACTAATGTAAGTCTTACTTCATTTGTAGAAGCAGAGATGATTTGATTATGAATTGGAAACGTATTCAGGGACTAGGCTCTCTTTATATTAGGCGTTTGCTTTTTATTTTCTGATACTCAAAGCCTACTCATCAATGTTAAAAATTATGTCTTCTCAAAATTGAAAAATTAGTATAATTTATTGATATGATGGAAAATCATATATATGCAATACTATGTAAAGAACTCATTAAAATTATCTGATGTCCTTTCTTTATATTTGAACGAGCAAGAACGTCTATATGTAGTGTGAACACATATCTTTATATATCTTCTCTTCTAAAATATCCTTTCTGATTGATATAACATTTAATTTGGTTTACTGGTGTTATGTTAATATTTTCTTTTAATTTTCAGGTTCTGAAAATGGAAAATTTATGTGATCAAGCACATCAAAAAGTATGATATTCTTCTTTTGATGAATGTCAGTACATGAAAAACACAAATGGATATTTTAAAATGACAATCTACATACATAGCGAGTATTTACGTTATATTTTAAAAATCTGTTCAAAGTACCGTGTAGTGATGCTTAACATAACTACAAAAGAGATATTAAAAACACATATTTGGGCAGTAAATATTAATAACTACTCAGAATATTATTTGAAATTTTTTAATAAATATATAGGTAGTAAATATATAAATATATAAATATTTATATATTTATACAATTTGACATGTAAGTATATATTTACATATGTAAATATTTAACTCCTCTGTGTTTAGTCATATAAAAAATATGTAGAATATTCTAAATATTCTACATATTTGGATTACATAATAATAAAAATATAATGTTGATCCTAAAGTATCAACATTATGTAACTCCTCTATGTAATGGAGGAGTTCCTAGATGTTCTTTAGTCCCTACGTAAGTCATTACAATCGTGAGAAACTAAAGTATCAGTGGAAATGAATACATATAGTTTATATATATAAATGGTACAGTTAATTGTATTTGTATTGGAATAATCCAGGATAATTTAAATAAACATGTATAATAATAGTCTTATCTTATTATAAATTATGTTTCCGTTGTAGAAATACTTTATGAATTGTTGTCTCAATTCTAACTCTCCTTTTAATTTCGTTATGTTATTTGCCAGGTTAAAATCACCCGTCCAACTAAGGTGGTAAATAGAGGAGTTACTTTTCCCACTCTTGAACATGCACAATGTAAATTGTTTATTATAATATTTATATAAAAATGACATACATAATTCTGAATATAAAGGTAATAAACTAATGGACATGATGACACCCTTACATTCCAAAATTGATTCTTCGATCAATCAATTAAGTTTCTGTAATGAAATTTGTTTTGGGATTAATAGCGGCGGGTAAGTTCGGGTAATGAGATAATAGTGTAATAGAAACCTAATTCCTCTATTTGCACTTTGTTATGTTGCTTTATTTGTTGAGTTCAAAGAGATTATTATCTTTTGATTATTGTGAATTGCTGGAACGAAATTTGTTTGGGTTGACAAAATGCGTGAAGTATCTTAAAGAATATAAAATCTTGATTTGTATTATAGTAAATTGATTGAGACTTAGCCATGCTTTGAAATAAGTTTCACACTGATTTGTAATTTGAATCAGTTATACAGTTAAGCTAACAACTTTGATGTTAATTATGATATAATGACTTTCATTCTATAATTAAATTCATTAACACATCTCTTTTGTCTTTCCATTTTGTTAGTTTGATTTCGTAACGTACTCATCTTTCCCCTCGCAACGTGCAACTTTAATTGAATTCATCGACACATCTCTTGTGTTATCGACACATCTATTTTGTCTTTCCATTTTGTACTTTGATGTTTATTATGATATAATGCCTTTCCATTTTGTAGTCACATTCATCGACACATCTCTTTTGTCTTTATGAAGACAATGCAAAGAGAGATTGTTCTTCAAAGAAGATCTTCCAAAAGGCGTTGAACCGTTAATGCTAATGCTAATTCTAGCAATTCCCATTCGATGCTTATATGCTCCAACGAGGCTCCAAAGTGTTAAATCACAACACGCCACCTACTACTCAACTTTTAAGAGATACCTATGCGAATAATGACCTCCATGACGTTACGCTTATGAATGATGCGAAGAATGCAAATTATATCAATGGTTAGCTCACATTTTGTTAAATAGTAAATTCTTTTTTAAATAATTATTATTAAATGGAGCAACAAAGTATTCTATATCCTAACTAATCACATAGATCTTAAAATTAGTTGTGTATTACGTTGTGCATATATATTTTACCACAATTCCATGAACTAAAAGTGTAAATAACAAAATGTGCTTCTTGAACATTAAAGTAACCCCAATTTCTCGACACAACCGACGAAGCATGCAACACAACAATGATTAATGGTGAGTTATACACATATTATACTTGTAATGCCCCAATTTTCATAACTTAACGAGTGATGTTACTTCATACTTAACATGCATATCTTAATTCTTCCAAAACATTTTCATGGAAAAGAATCATTGAAAAACTCAATTAATTTTCATACTCAATAAGTCTTAAATAAAATAAAAGCAAATGCAACTATTATTTCTCGAAAATAAAAAAACGGAAAGAAGATGCATAGTTCACGATGGAAACTATTTTAATGCAATAATGAGTTTCATAATCTTTCATTTTGTGACCATCACCAACAATACCTCTATGCATCGGCCGAGCCATTTCCGTAAAAATGTTAAAATAGCGGGTTGAGTACGACTACTCAGCTGGGAGATGTACACATTTCCCAAAATTATATATCACACCGATAAGACATTATTAATTAGATCATGGAAAGAGATATTCGGTCACACGTACCATAACATTCTCATAGGCCTAATTCCGACCTATTCTAATAGAGGATCCAATTTCGATCCTACGGCCCAATTCCGACCGATTTTCATTGAGGACCCAATTCCGATCCTACGGTCCAATTCCGACCGATTTTCATTTAGGATCCAATTTCGACCCATCCTTTCATGCCTGTCATAAACATATGAAATATCGAACACAACATATAATAAAGATAAACGGTAACATTCCCCACCTTAATAAAGATAAGGCAATAAGCCACACAATATTTCCAAATCCATGTACATGGTTGTCAAAGAAATCGTTTTGCAAGAACTCAATGATGAAGATGCCATCAAGGAGAAGCATCTGCACAAATTCATCCGATCCGAGTGGAATCTCCTCTGCGTAACAGTCTCGGGCAGCTCGCTCATTGGCCCTTATCGCGTGCACATACTCATCAACACTCAACTCTCCAAGTAGCCGCTTTAGTTACCCCATTTTGAGCTTCTCCATTTCCTTGAGGTGGCTTTTTCCATGATGAAACGGGCCGATTGAGATGATTATTGGATCAAGCGCCTTGCTGTTCGTGCTGCGTAGGCAATCAGGCACTCTGTAGATGGAGGGATTTGAGGGTGCATGAGGAAACTCGCGGAGAATTTGATCGATGTTGACAATGAGTTGATCTTCCTCGCTTTCGTTTGACATCTTTGGAAGTAAAAAAATGTTGCTCTGAGACAAGTCAACGGCCAAGATCCTCCTTACTAAGACAAACATCACAGAAACAGAATTCAGTTAGCATCAGTTGTCTTCAATTATCAGCAGAAGATATAAAGATTATTATACTTATGAAGCGTAAAGTAAGATTTTTTTCTCCTTAAATCAGTTAATTAAGTATGATACATGCAGTGGACGGAGCTAGAAGTTTTGCTTAGGGGGGGCCAATTAATCGTAACAGTCTATCATGAGCAAAGGAAGAAGTTTTTATTATAAGGAAAAATTTAGAGAAAAAAAAACTAGAGGAAAAAGTTAGATTAAGGAAAGGAAAAAAATTTCGAAAGGGAGAATGAGAAGAAGAAAAGAAAAAAAAATGAAGAGGGAGAACCGGAGAATACATAGAAGAATTTAAAAAAAATAGAATATGATGTTGGAACGAACATTCGAACGCGCTTACCTCTAAGAAAAATGTCTAAACATTCCACCACTCCATCTAATGGCCAAAACTAAGACACCGCTATCGACTTCCGGTTTTGAACGCACAGGGGGCCCAAAGAACCCCCGCCCCCACCCCCTCCCTCCGTCCCCGGATACATGGGATAACAAGAAGGCTATGCGTTTCTATGAATTAATCAAACAAGACTTACTGTGTAACTTTTTCCAAGCTTGATCAGCTGCAGAGTTTTCTTTGATTCCTTGGCTTGATTTTTGATCTATTAAGAAGGGATTCAGTTGTGGTTGAGATGTACGAAAACAAGTGAGATTGTCTTGGCCAATGTATGACTTTGCATGAATAAAATATCCATGCAAGTTGAAGCTGAACTACCTTCTTATATTTATTAGGTGGAAATCAGCAAGAAGCTTGCATTTATACATGAATCATTATAGTTAAGTTTTATTTTTTGTCATTTTCTTATGTTCATGCACAAACCATGTAATAAAGCAATAAGTGGGGGAAATTTCGGGGGATTTGGGGGGAGATTTGCTAGATGTTATTTATTATGTCATTTTTACGTAGTTAAGTCTTTACTTCTATAAATAGAGGACAATTATTTTGTAATAATTCATCTTTAGATATGAAAGATCATTTGAAACAAAATTTGGACTTGGGAATGGCTTGAAGTTGCTGGGGCGACTTCTTGATTTATTGCTTTCTTTATTTGCTTTAATTAATTAGGATTCTATTGAGAGTGGTATTTATCTTCATATATCCCTCCAAGTCATATTTCTTAGAAGTCCAAGAACCACTCTTAACAATTGATCCGACCTAAATCATCCCCGACAGTTTTAAGTCTTAACAATTGAGCTTAAAAAATGGTGGTGGTGG
The DNA here is from genome assembly GCA_028984105.1 of Lavandula angustifolia. NCBI lineage: Eukaryota > Viridiplantae > Streptophyta > Magnoliopsida > Lamiales > Lamiaceae > Lavandula > Lavandula angustifolia. The sequence continues at coordinate 5,943,521 of CM054819.1, read as the reverse complement.
TCTTAAAAAAATGGTCTCAAAATATAGTATTAGTCAAATAAATGGTGGTTGTGGTCTTAAGAAATGTTTTTTATTTTTTATTTATTTTTTATTTATTTTTTATTTTACAATTTGTGCTTATTTAGAAAGAAGACTTTTTCAATATACATACAGCTAGACAATTCTTGTTTATAATGATATGATTAGAACGAAGGTTTTAACCGTGGTGTTTTTAGCACGGGATGCATTCTCAAAATGGAAAAACCTTTCGGATGAATACATGAGATAATTTAGGAAGTGAATCATTTAAGAACTAGGGTAAGGTAAAATTCGAACACAATGAACTAGGCCAAGAAGATGATCACCGTTGATATCTAAAGGCATTTCTTGAGTTGTTGACAAGAAAGCCAGATCCATATCACTGAACTTATCTTGATCATAATTCTTCACTAGATCAAAGAGAAGATCGATAACAAGAAGAGGGATTTGATTTTCGAACAACATTAAATCGCGGAGTATGAGGCTCACAACATGTCCGAATCTGGAGACATGGCCATCAAAGCTTTCTTCTTCCCTTCTATTCACCTTATCATATTTGAGCAAGAACTCTATGATGAAGATGCCATCAAGGAGAAGCATCTGTACGAACTCATCCGATCCGGGTTCAATCTTCTCGGAATAACAGTCTCGAGCAGCTTGCTCCTTAGCCCTAATCACGTGCACATACTTGTCAACCCTCGAATCCCCAAGTAGCTGCTTGAGGTACCTCTTTTTGAGCTTCTGCATATCCTTGAGGAGGCTTTTTTCCGTGGTGATAAGGACTGATGGAGATGATCATCGGATTATACTCCTTGCTGTTCATGCTGTGAAGGCAATCGGCTACTCTGTAGATGGAGGGATTTGAGGCCCATGAGAAAACTCGAGGAGCATTTGATCATATTGCCACAAACTGACATTCTTTAGCATGTCGAAAATGCTCATATTGCCTTCTTCCAAGACCAATCGCACCATACTTGAGATTCTTACCCTGCCCAGTGCCCTCTCTGTCTTTCTTTACAAAACATCAAATAAAATAAAATAAAATATGTGATGAATGAAATTAAGAGATCATGAAATAATCTTGTAGAGAGTGCAAAAATTCACCGCCGAATGAATACGAAAAATGATTCAACTTGCTTGGAAGATCTCATGTTTGTTTATTCTCGCTCTCAAAGCAACTCTTTGAAATTGAGACATTGAGATTGTTTTTCTTGTTGGTGGTCTAACACGCACCGCGTTCCCTTGAATAGTGAGGTTCTCGGGTGGAATCTCTATATTAACATTTACTTTGCATTTGTTGAAACAGAGTTGGTGGTCGTGCTTGAGGTTGGCCTCTTTGGTGAGGTACCGTATGAGGAAGAGGTCGTGGCTTGAGGCTAGCCTCTTTCCCTCAAGCTTTGCATCTAAGATGTGTAATACATAAAATGATTATACACAAGTTAAAACAAAAATTGTTAGATGTAGAGAATAAATGTCACTTACCACACTTCCAAAGAGCTTCAGGTTTGTGAAAAACTTTCATCCATAGTCTACTTGTGTTTGAATTACTCGCTTGAGATATCGTTTTTTCTCGCCTTCTCACCTCGCTCAATCGCATTTCGACATAAAATGTTAACACAACAACATTTCAACATCATGATGTATAGTATAATGTGACTACCTAAAGCTTGTTTAAGTTTGTTTTGTCGCGAATCTTGGATTTCATCCAAACCGTTGGTCCGAGATGAGTATCGATGTAGAGGAAGGGGTGAATACACTTCGAGTCCAAGTTTTTCCTCAAACGTGAAGGTCGGGCCTTATACCGAAGTCTTGCTACCGAAAGTGGTTCAATGTTAAGCCTTCCGGTCGCAGGGCAGAGTGATTCAACAACCGAAGTTCTTTCTACCGACCGAGATTAGTATTGAGAAGTTCAAGAGCGTAATATAGTGCGTATAAGTGTGGGGCCCATATTAATTTCGTCTCTTTGAAAATGTTTTATGCAAATCAAAACAGCCTTTGGCTAGTGTAGTTTTTAAGTCGGTTTTATCGAAAGTATGATTTTGCAAACAGCTTAAATACGATGCAATAAAAAAAGTGAATGACACAAGCGCTTTTAACGTGGTTCGGATACGCAAGATCCTACATCCACGTTCGTGCTGAACAGGAGGTCTTGTTGATTTATCAGAGCAAGCCTCAATAAGGTTTATGTGCACTGGACAGAACCTTCTAAGTTATAGTCATTAGTGACTTTACGCATTCAAACCGGAGTTTGAATGTTTTTCTCCAACAATGAAGAAGTTTTTACAATAAGAACCGTTTCACTAAAAGTGAACTCCTTCGAAGGTTATAAGCTTAAGATATTATAATGAATGCTTAGATAGAGAAGGGAACTAAAGATTCTTTAGAGAGAATAACTAAAAAGATATTTAATGAGCAAGTTCTTTGTTGTGTTTGGCTTTGAGTTTGCTAGAGATTGTTCGCTTGAAAGCTTGTGTTCCCTTGTTTTCTTCTTGCGTTGTTTTTCTGCTTGAAGACTCTTCTCTATTTATAGTTGCGACCGTGCATAGATCGGTTGGAGAGGACGATACCACGTGTCATAAGACTCCAAGGAAAATTGCCATATATTTTCGAAATATCGTCGCAGAGTGGTTGGTGTTCTGTGCATGAGAGCAGCTTTTGTGTCAGAGCAAGTAAGCTTCGCTTGCTTCTCATTGGTCGAGGTATGAGGCAGTAGGTATCGAGGTAAAGTTTCTCCCCACCGCTCCACCGCTTCTCCTTCGCCGCCCGCCCCCGCTACTCTCACAACTTCCTCTCTACTCTTCTCATCGCCGAACAAGCCGTCATCGTCATCATCGTCGGCTGAGACTCCACCGAAGCAAGTAAATCCGCCAATTCTTTTTTGCTATAAGGTTGCCGCTTCTGGTAAGAATTTGGGATTATAGAATTGGTCTTTTTCAACCGGAATTTCCCAATTTCTGATTGCAATCCAGTAATTGGTTTTATTCAGTATTGAACAATTTTTTGCTCGATGCGATTTCTAAATTTATTTTCAATCTGAATTCGCAGAAGTGCATTTTTAGCCGCAGGCGCCGTGATCTCTGTTTCTGTTTTCGGACTCCGTACAGTCACAGCTCTCAAATCATGAACCCAAGAAGGTTTTGAATCGTCTAAGTTTCTCAGTCTTTAAATTTCTAATGAGTATTGGCGTTTTATTGTTTGTGATGATTCTGCTGGGAGATTGGTTTTATGTAGTATTGAGTGCACTCGGAAGTTGATTGGTATTATTTTTAGTGTAATTTGAAGCAATTGGACTGAGATTTGATTGCTGAATCTTTTGATCCTGTGCACCTCACTAGTATAAATCATTTATACAGGGGCAAAAATAACGTTCTCTTGATTCTTATTTTCTATGTTGATAGTGAGAGCACTAATCATTAGATAAATTGGGATATACAGTACTGCATTACATGGTTCAGTATTTAGGTTGAATATAGCTTCTCTGTATCTTGGTTATGGATAATTGGAATTTGGATTCTCGACGAAAAAGTAATTCTTATGTACATTGTGTTCGTGAAGGGACTGATTAAGATTTTCTATTTTCTGGCTTAATCTTAGCTCAACATGCCAGATTCTGCACTGTTTTGTGTATATAAAAGATCTCCTCTTTTCGATGTTAATGTTATAAACCTTTTTCTTTTTCCAAAGCATATGTAAACTTGTTTCATTTGTTATTAGGAGGTATAATGGAGAAGCTGATGTTATATTGACTACTCCCTTGATACTGCCTAGTTTCCCACTTGGAATAAGTTTAATCATTAAAATCATAATAGTATATCATTTTGCGTTCGTATTAGTACCATTATTTCATTCGGTAGATGTGTCAAAATGTATTTCCGAAATTCCAATGCTCCTTGATTCTCTCTGAGGGAACTCTTCTAACACACTATCTGATAACTTTCTTGCTAACTGAAAATTATATAAGTTTTCTTCCCATTGTCATCTGGAAGAGGGAGAAGCTTTGCTGTGATCTGGACACATCATAAGACTCTAGCATTTATTATCTTTTCTAAAAACTTTAAGTAGCTTTACAGAATATTTGTATTGACCAGATGAATTCAGCTTATTAAAGTCAGTTATCTAGATTTGGTTAGGATTGTTTGCTAATATTATGAATCCAAATGGAGCCCTTATTTTGACAACTCTAGCCTTTTGATAAGTGTGACTATGTTTCGACATTCAGATATCTGAAAATTTCGACATCCACATTGTTGCTTTGCGATTATATATGGGAGAAATAATCTCCTAATGTCTTACTACATGAGCAAGTAAGGCCTTTTACTAAATTGGTGATCTTTTGAAGGTGTTCATAAATTCGAAACAATTTATAAGCTTGCCTCTACACACCCATTAGGATCTAATTAACTTCGTTCTTGCCATTAGAAACCACTTTTACTTCTTGCGCTCTTCCGTAAAGTCGAAGATGTAGATATCTTTGTTTTTTTCCTAAATATGTAGATAAAGCTACCAAGAATATTTTTAAGATATTCTACACAATATGCATTATAAAAACTAATAATTCTACTTAACAATCTTATCATAATTATATTCGATCCTAAATATTATTCTTATCGTAATTGTTTTTTAATCATTTAGTTGGATCCTACTATAATTGTTTGGTAAATTTGATAATTAATCACCTCATAAACCGATCTGAAATTAATCTAATTATAATTTGATTAGGATAACTATATAATACATGAAAAATTATATATAATTGAAACAAATATAGTTATATAAATACTTAATCACGTACTTTGTTATATTATATTATATAAATTATATAACTATATATAATTATCCTTTATGAATTTTTTTTTTACCCTGTTTTCTGTTGCCAAGTACTCACGTAAATAGGCAGGGAAGAATCCAACTTCTATATGCAATATAAACGTCATAATGATTTCTTATCAAACTGTACACTCAGGACATCAATTTCTAGTTTCCAAAAAATTAAACTCTAAATCACCCTTTGGTTGAAGCCCATAGGTGAGCCCACGGCTGAAGCCCATAGGTGAGTCCACGTAACAGCTGTTAGGATTGGAATGAATTGTCAGTGCACATTATATGTGCATTATTTGGTAAGTATTCTAGTTTCTGGTTGGAACTAGATGTTCTACTGCCAAGTAAAATGTTCCCAGTTTTATTTAGTTAATTGCTGTATGGTATCCCGTAGTTAGAGCCGGCAAATGGGTCCGACCCGATGGGCCGGCCCGAGATACCCGAAAAAAAGGGTTGGGTTGGGCTTTAAAAATAAAAGCCCGAAGGTGCGTTGGGCTTAAAAAGCCCGTCCAAAAAAAACCACGGCTCTATGGGCTTTGGGCTAAAAAGCCCGGGGTTTTTGGGCTAAAAAGCCCGCACCGAAAAAAATGCATAATTATTAGATAATATTAATATTAATACATAAATATAAATAAAAAAAAAGATGGGAGAGAAAAAAATTCTCAAAGAAAGATTCAAAATGCAATTAATATACGTTGAAACTTGACGATTTTAAATTGTTTATTGTCTTAGTTTGAATTTTTGTAATGTTTACTTGAATACGGCTTTTGAATTTTGATATTTATTTGTACTTATATCTATAATATGATTTATTTAGTCTATTTAATCACTTCATAATTTATACTTTATTCAACATTAATATATTTAATTTAAATTATACATATTAATTTTATTTTTATACAACAAATATATAATTATAAAATTATAAAAAATATTAAATAAATTAGCGGGCTAAGCTCCGTCCGCCCGCCCGAAAATCCGGGTCGGGCCGGGCTTCATAAATCATGATCCGGTAAAGCACGGGACGAGCTCTGGCGGGCCCAAAATTAAGTTGGCCCGATATGCCCGGACCGGGCCCGCCCGCCCGCCCATTTTGCCACCTCTACCCGTAGTCATTTGCATTCCATTGGTAATGATTGGGAAACCCAAGCGGGAATGGATTGGTCTCGTGTAATAGGTCTACATCATCGACTATGGACTCACAAAGAAATACGGATAGTAGCAGCTCGCATAAGGTATCTTTGTCACTCTAAAGATACCGCGTAAGGTTTGTCGTGATAATTTACAACCAAAAACTCGTTAGATTTTAATAGTGGAAATTAAATTATTAATTAATTATGAAACAAAAAGATGTATTGTTTCGGTTGGGAAAATTAGTTACATGCATACACGACTTATGTCATGAAGAGCCACGTTGCATGTTGAATGGACACACATGAATAGTCGCATACGTGGAAAGTTAATGTCGCATGGTTACGTTAGCTAACTCCTTTACGTTGAATGCATGGTATGAATGGTTGCTTGAATCGCCACGTAGCATGCCTCCTTCTAATTGATTAGCTTTGTCTAGTTGAACGGACGCATGCATAATACACTTTCTATCTTGCATGAGGGTGTGTCCCTTCATGAAGGGATACGTTATAGTCTATAAATAGACAACAAATCCCAAACGAGAAAAAAAAAATCAACACAAGAAGTTTATTCTTCTTCCATTTTGTTTCATGTCCCTTTCATCACACACATATAAACTAGTTTCATTTCCTTAGTCCCAAATATCAAGTAGTTTCACGGAATTACGAGAAGTAGTACAACTACCGTAATTGAGAAGCCGTCGTATCTTGGAGACGAGTGCTATAGACCGCTCGCACCGAGTAGCTGAGCATTATCGCCTTGCGGAGAAAGAGTCCAACTCTCGCCTCTAAGTAACGTTATAATCGTCATTTTCGACACACCCGAAAAACAATCGCAAGACGATAATTGTGTTGAAGAAATGACTACAAGTAGCAAGTTGATATACCCGATCCCCTTGTCCAAGTAACGACAAACAAGTAGTAACGTGCCGCCGAACCTTACAACAAAGAACGAACAACCAAATTCCAAGCGCCCCTATTCATGCGGAAAGGCCCGAAAATTCTCGTGTTCCGAATTTAAGCGTTGGCAATCTAAAATGTCGTTTTATTTAACTACTTTAAATTTATCTCGATTCTTGAAAGAGTCACCTCCAACCGTGGGGGAAAATGAAACCGATGAGCAAAACGCATACCGCCCGACGCATAGTGTCATAGCGACTACATATGTCGCAACTATGTCCTAATGGACTTGACGACACTCTCTATAGCGTCTACTCGACCGCAAAGACGTCGAAAGAATTGTGGGACTCTTTGGAGATAAAATACAAGACCGAAGATGCTCGGCCTAAAGAAGTTCGTCGTTGGACGATTCTTAGACTACAAGATGGTGGATGTCAAAAACCGTAGTCGAACAAGTGCAAGAGATTCAATTGATCATACATGATATACTTGCCGAAGGTATGGTCCTTTCTTAATCATTTCAAGTCGCAACCGTTATCGAGAAATTACCACCTATGTGGAAGGATTTCAAGAACTATCTCAAGCATAAACGTAAAGAGACGAGTCTCGAAGATCCGATAGTTCCGTCTCGTAATTGAAGAGGACAATCGCAAGGCGCATCGAAAGACCAACAAGCCTTCTATATGAGGCAAGGGCTAATCTAGCCGAGTGCAAAAGACTAGCACTAACCCAAAGAAACGCAAGTTCTTTGAAAAGAAGCAAGATTCTAAAAGGAAGAAAAGGATCAAAGGGAATTGCTACAATTGTGGAAAAAGTGGCCACATGGCAAAAGATTGCCGCAAGCCAAAGAAAGAATACAAAGGCCGTCCACAAGCAAATATGGCGGAAGAAAATTACGTGCCCGTCAATATGTCTTAACTCGACCTATTTGGCGGTCGTAGACGAGGTAAACATGGTCGGTAATCCGATAGGATGGTTGATTGATACCGGCGCTACCAAGCACGTATGTATGGATAAATCAATGTTTTCAACTTATGAAGTTGTCAAGGAGGAGAAAATGCTATACATGGGAAATTCCTCTACTTCCAAGGTCCATGGAATTGGAAAAAGTTGTACTCAAGACGACGTCTGGATTGAACTTGACTTTCCAAAATGTGACGCATGTTTCCGACATTCGCAAGAATTTGATCTCCGGCTCTATTCTTAGCAAGGCCGGATTTAGAATAGTAATTGAGGGGGATAAGGTTGTATTGTCCAAGAATGGACAATTTATAGGAAAATGTTATGTAGATAGCGGCCTTTTCAAGCCGAATCGTATCAATGTAAATGTTATCCGTGATAATAAAAAGACCCACGTTGTCTATTCGACCGAGTCTCCTAATTTATGGCATGATAGATTATGACATGTAAATCTAAATACACTAAGAAAATTAGTGAATTTAGAATTGTTGCCAAAAAATGTCATTTGTCAAACATTCAAGATGTGAAATTTGCGTTGAAGCAAAAATGGCTAAACAAAACTTTCCATTCGGTGGAAAGATCGACTACACCTCTTGAATTAATTCACACCGATTTATGCGACTTAAAACTTGTGCAAACTAGAGGTGTAAAGAATTATTTCATAACATTTATAGATGATCGCACAAGATTTTGTTACGTATATCTTTGAGAAGCAAAGACGAAGCTTTCAACGCTTTCAAAAGCTATAAAAACGAAGTTGAAAATCAACTAACACCAAGATCAAAATGATCCGAAGTGATCGAGGCGGTGAGTATGTTGCACCTTTATGGACTTTTGTCGTGAAAACGACATTATCCATCAAACAACCGCACCTTATTCACCACAATCAAATGGTATTGCCGAACGAAAGAATAGAACATTAAAAGAAATGATGAATGCTATACCGATAAGTTTCGGGCTTACCACATAACATGCTGGGGGAAGCTATTCTTTTGGCAAATAAAATTTTAAATAAGTTGCCCTCAAAGAAACAAGATCAAACTCCATATGAACTATGCAAAGGTAGGAAAACCATCCTACAAATACACTAAAGTGTGGGGGGTGCCTAGCAAAAGTTGAAGTACCTAAGTCAAAACAAGTAAAACTAGGGACCTAAAACTATTGATCGCATCTTCATAAAGTTATGCAAGCAATAGTAGTGCATATAGGTTTTTGGTACATAAGTCGGAAATACCCGATATAAATGAGGGAATGATTATAGAATCCAGAAATGCTGTCTTTTTCGAATCTATATTCCCTAAGAAAGAAAAGAAAGATGTGAGTTCTAAGAAACGAACTCATGAAGAAAGCTCACTAGAAAAGATTGACCAAAGTGATGGGTCAATACTAGAATCAAGACGAGAAAAACGAGCGAAAATAGCAAAGTCTTTTGGTCCAGACTTTGTAGTCTATTCATTAGAAGATGAACCGCAAACAATTAAGGCTGCATTGTCAAGTCCTGATGCTCCTCTATGGAGAGAAGCGATTAATAGCGAAATCGAGTCAATTATGAACAATCACACTTGGGAGATTGTTGATCTTCCTCCCGGGTGTAAACTTTTAGGATGCAAATGGATTCTAAAGAAGAAATATAAGGCCGATGGGTCTATTGATAAGTATAAAGCACGACTAGTAGCCAAGGGTTACAAGCAAAAGGAAGGGTATGATTATTTTGATACATACTCTCCCGTAATGAGGATAACCTTCATAAGAACGCTAATTGCCATTGCTGCTTTACACAACCTTGAGATACATCAAATGGATGTTAAAACGGCATTTCTAAATGGAGATTTAGAAGATGAAATATACATGAAACAACCTGAAAGGTTTGTTATTCCCGGACAAGAAAAGAAAGTTTGTAAACTTGTTAAGTCATTATATGGACTTAAACAAGCTCCCAAACAATGGCATGCGAAATTTGATCATGCTATGTTATCAAATGGTTTTAAAATAAACGAGTGTGACAAGTGTGTGTACATTAAAGGCACACCTAACAACTTTGTCATTATATGTCTGTATGTTGATGACATGCTTATTATGGGAAGTAATCATAATATAATTATGAATACTAAAGCAATGTTGAAAAGAATGTTCGACATAAAGATATGGGAATAGCTGATGTAATTCTAGGGATTAAGATCTCTAGAACATCCGAAGGAATTACTTTATCACAATCTCACTATGTAGAGAATGTGCTTAAGAAATTCAATGCTTTTGATCTGCCTCCGGCTAAGACTCCTATGGACTTAAGCCTACACTTAGCCAAAAATCGAGGAGATCCAATTTACCAATTGGAATACGCTAGGATCATTGGAAGCCTAATGTACTTAGCAAATTGTACGAGGCCCGACATAGCATATTCTATAAGCAAGCTAAGTCGGGTTCACAAGTAATCCCGGGAAAGGATCATTTGACCGCACTAACTAGAGTTCTAAGGTATTTAAAACATACTTTAACTCATAGTCTCGCATTACACAAGATATCCCGCCGTGTTAGAAGGATATAATGATGCAAATTCGATATCTCGACACAAAAGATTCCAAGTCCACAAGTGGTTTTCAGGTTTACCATAGTGGAGGAGCAAAGTGTCATGGAAATCCTCTAAGCAACTTGTATAGCTAGGTCTACAATGGAATCGGAATTCATCGCTTCTAGACAAAGTCGGGCGAAGAAGCCGAATGGCTACTTTAACTTCTTAGAGGACATTCCTTGTTGGGAAAAACCCGTGCCTCCCGTCTTAATACATCGGGATAGTACGTCCGCAATGAAGGAGAGCACAAAGTAGTATGTATAATGGTAAGTCTCGACATATTCGTCGAAGACATAATACCATTAGACAATTGATCACTAGTGGAATAATATGTATTGACTATGTGAAGTCAAAAGACAATATTGCGGATCCGTTTACTAAAGGTATTAACCGTGATCAATTGTATCAATGCAGCTAGGGGAATGGGATTAAAATCCACACTAAAAGAACGCTCTTAATGGTAACTCTACCGTGATAATTGGAGATCCCATGAACATGGTTCAAAGAGACAACTAAGTTAAGAATGTTCAAGTTGTGCACTTGGAAACACAACTAAAAATTCATTCTCGAAGCTGCCCCAAGTGCAAACCTGTAGCTTGTGGTAAAAAGGTAAGCTATAAGGTTTTAATGATTCCTATAGCCTTAATGGTGGAGTATGGCAGGATACTCTTAATAGGAGATCGCCTATATAAGTGAGAAGTGTGGCCGCTTCAAATAAAAAAACGCTTATGAATCCAAGATATGGTCCAAGGCCAAAATGGACACAACGTGAGAACGAAAGATATCGGATCTATTATCGTGTATATGTTATTGTCTTGGTTTACACAAAAGCCGACCGGCTCAAGATATCGCGTCTTCACCGAGCCAACGAGTAAACCCGATAACATAATACTAAGGAAGGTTCAAAGCAAAAAAACTACCTATCCCGATGCAATAATAGGTCATCGGGACTTTGGTTTGCATAACATTTTGCATTTGCATTTAATAATTTAACTTCCATGTGGGGGATTGTTAGATTTTAATAGTGGTTATTAAATTATTAATTAATTATGAAACAAAAAGATGTATTGTTTCGGTTGGGAAAATTAGTTACATGCATACATGACTTATGTCATGAAGAGCCATGTTGCATGTTGAATGGACACACATGAATAGTCGCATACGTGGAAAGTTAACGCTGCATGGTTACGTTAGCTAACTCCTTTACGTTGAATGCATGGTATGAATGGTTGCTTGAATTGCCACGTAGCATGCCTCCTTCTAATTGATTAGCTTTGTCTAGTTGAATGGACGCATGCATAATACACTTTCTATCTTGCATGAGGGTGTGTACCTTCATGAAGGGATACGTTATAGTCTATAAATAGACAACAAATCCCAAACGAGAAAAAAAAAATCAACACAAGAAGTTTATTCTTCTTCCATTTTGTTTCATGTCCCTTTCATCACACACATATAAACTAGTTTCATTTTCTTAGTCCCAAATATCAAGTAGTCCACGGAATTACGAGAAGTAGTGCAACTACTCGTAATTGAGAAGCCGTTGTATCTTGGAGACGAGTGCTATAGATCGCTTGCACCGAGTAGCGGAGCATTATCGTATTGCGGAGAAAGAGTCCAACTCTTGCCTCGGCTAATGTTATAATCGTCATTTTCGACACACCAAAAAAACAAAAAACAAACATTCCCTCTCTAACCCATAAATTATACATACATTATTATGATAATTTTGCAGGTTAATGGTATAAGGGGATGGAAAATGTCAATTGGCATGATTAAAAATTCTAGCCTAGCAATAATACCTGTATGGATATGCCTGTGAGTTTGTGAGTATTATCGCAATATTTTTACTTTTTATATTGACTTAGTGTCGGCATTTGTTTTCGGCGCGTGGACACATATTTGCTGGGGAACAAAGTTTTTTTTCTTCTTTATTTCATTTAGGAGTAAATATACAAACTTGTAATATTTTAGAATGCAATTACAACCCCGTGTATAACGGGTTTAATATGGGCAATAATCACACCGCGCGGACATACAATGTGCTAGTTCATTACTAAGAAACAATGAAATTGTTTATTTTAAAAATGATTAAGTTCATAAACCATTTTCTAGTACATTTGAAAAAACAACAATGAAAAACTTTAAATATATGAAATATAAATAAATAAAAATTAGAGGTAAGATACAAGTAAAATTAGATTTAAGTAAAAAAAAAAACAAGAACACTTAAATGGATATAAACTAGAAAAAAATAAAAGAAAAATAGTAATATGGAACAAATACCTTTTTCCAATATCGTCATTAAATGTAGTAGAAAACTATATAAATATATTTACAACACAAATCATATATCAAAAGCTGAGTATTTAAGCTTGTTTTGAATTAATACATATATATATATATATATATATATATATATATATATATATATATATAGAAGATGGATTATTTGAGAACACCTCTTATTGAGAGAAAGGAGAACAAATCTCAACTCTTCCTTTGCAAGATGTGTGGTCAAGATTAAGGAGCTCATTAACGGCATTTTCGTAATTTTCGTAATTTTTTCAAGCCTCATTAAGGGTATTTTGGTATTTTGTCTTTCTAATTTAGTCAACAAGGGATTTTGAAGAAGGGGATCGACCGATTTTCGTCAATATTTTCTATGCACATTTTCTATGTGTTCAATGCACATTTTTTTTAATTTATATGCACATTTTACGTGTGTTCTATGCACATTATTTTTAATTTATATGCACATTTTGTGTGTTTTCTATGCACATTCTCTATAATTTGTATGCACATTGTTTATATGCACATTTTCCTATAATTTATATCCACATTCTTTATATCTTCTATGCACATTAACCGCAATTTGTATGCACATGCTTCTCGAATTTCGCAAAACATTTGTTGAATTCCGCATTCGAACTCTAGATGCATACACCCCAAACACCACCAATCTCGAATTCCAAATTATCAACTCGATATACACTCGCGATCGGGACTACCGTCTTACCGATCTTAAACCCCGGCACAACGATGAATGCCACGCGCGGATCGAAGGAGAAGGCGAGGCAACGGAGCAGCCACACGCGGCGCGCCATCTCAACAAACGCCGCGAAGAACGGGCGATTCCAAAGCAGCCTCTCCCGAAGCTAATTAATCTCCTCTCGCTCCGCATCGCCGAAGAAGGATTCCTCCATCTTCGGATGAATCACGCGGAGATACTTTGATCGGCGTAAGGCGGCGAATGTGAATTTGTTGAAGAAGCGGCGGCGCCGCCGCGGAGTTCTTCCTTCTCCGGCGACGAATCGCTTGAATCATCGTCGCCACCGTTGCGCCGCCTCGGTTGTGGATGGAGAATGAAGCTTCTCAATGTGCGAGATGATGAAGAGAAGAAAAGCCCTAAATCTAAAATATAATCCCACCCCCAATTTCTTTTCTACAAAAATTTGCACTTTTGTTCCTTTAATGCCCTTAATGAGGCAAAAATGTGCAAAAGAAAAGAAAAAAAGAAATGATTTTATAAGACGATCTCAACCATCCATGCATCTTAATCAATGGTCTATGTGTGTTCTTAGTTCTCTCTATAGGAGGTGTTCTCCATATAACCATCCCCTATATAAGTAGTAAAAGAAAAAATATAAAATAAAACGAATAAGGAAATTTTAGAGATTACTCAATTAACAAGAATAAACAAGCTAGATTGATCCTTGATCTTTTTCATAAAATTCACATTGGTCATTTACTTTTTAATGGAGTCATATAAATCTAAATATCTCAATTCTATAGTCACATTCATTCCTCTACCTTTCCCACAATATTAATATTGATCCCCACATTCAATTGACTCAATTGAGAGGTGGACTAATTTGAATTTTAGGAAAAAGGTGAAGAACTAACGTGACTGTTACTCCAATTAACAACTATATATATTTATCATCTGTTTACTCCAATTAACAACTATATATATTTATGATTTAATGTAAATTTTATTATCTTATTAATAATTGATTTGTACTTAGTCTGAACTCTGGCGAACAATATTTTATTGAAATATCTATTACGGATCGAGTAATGTATGAAAGCAATATTTATTGAGATTTCATTGTAATCTTAATGACAACTAAGAAATTACCCGTACTCTATGAAAAAAATATTACAACTTTATAATATTATTAATACTATTTTAAATGATAATATCATATTCATATATCATATTATTAAAACATAAACTACTAAGTGGGAAGTCATATATATTATTAAAACACAAACTAATAAATGGAATACGTAGTAATATTTAAGATTTTGAAACATGTTTCTCAAAGATTGCGTGGAATAAGTACAATATACTTCTTAAGAATCTTCTTTTGTACAAAAAAAATAAATTAGATGATGCTAAAGTGCTATATGCACAAGTATTTTGGTGAATAAAAAGTTTTATAAATCTTAGCGTAATGCTATATTTGATGGGGATTTTAAGTTTTCGCCTCATGAAAAAAAAAAAAGAGAAATCTAAACATGATTTTAGTGTTTAAGACTAACAAATTCGTAGAGTTTTAAATAATTAATGCTACATAATGTAACATTCTTACTAATATCTTCCACCTTTATTTCTAGAAATGTATCATATTTTCGAATATTCGTAATTATATAGGCCATTGCTTACCACTAACATCTAAATAATGTTAACATGTATCACCCCAAAGAATAACACCCCTAGTCTTCTCATAAAACAGTAATCTCTCCCAATTGAGATCCACACAGCCTCCGGAGCTTTATCGAAGGCATTATAAGGTTTTCTCGTGAACAAATGTGTACTTGGTAAGTAAATTATCGAGTAACACTAAGAGATACAATTAAAATTTGAAGAAGTAACTCGTAAATATGTGACGTAAAAACACGAACCATTTTAAAACCACCATCTTGCTCTTTTGAGAATGAATATAACTCATTATTTGTAATTGGGGTTAATAAAACTCTATTCAAACCACGAAAATCAAGAGACAACATGATTTCAACTCAAATAACAAATTTAATGAATGTCTTGGGTCATGTTAATCTATTATTCCATTCACTTGCGCGATGATGATTGGTATTCAATCCATTTCTTAACTAATTAAATATAAAAATCACATCGTCCCATCACCCATACATTTGCTACGTTCTAATATCCCGTCTCGCATGTCCATCTAAACAAAAAGATTAAATGTACTTTCTAATACATGTGAACATAATGTCAAGGCGCCTCGACATTCTAGGAGCTATCGCAAATAGTATATCGATAAGACAACGTAGAGGGGTGATTGTTTATTATATAATTTACAAATCTAAAGTTTGAGGGACAAAATGCAAAAGTCAATATAAAGATGTAAATCTAGTACAACCACTAAACAAATATATTTTTATCTGAGCATGAATTTGTATATGCAATGGAAAGATTAATAAACATAAATTTAAGGTGAGAATACTTAGCTCCTCCCTTGAGAAGCATCCCCGAAGATTCAGATGGTGGTTCTATGATAATCGTATTTAGAAGAGCAACAAATCTAGTGAAGATGCGGGTGAAACTTTCTTTTCAATACTCTCAACTTCATCCTTTTTTCCTTATTAACTTTACATATAAGTGGGGTGTGTATAGTCTGCATTCCTTTTGATGCACAGCTAGAAGTCTAGAACATAGTAAAAAAGAATTAAATATAGATCATTCATCACTTTTGATATTAAGAAAGCTCTTACATTGGTTGTATAATTACATATTTTGTTGGAGAAGAATCACATTTATCTGTTACTGAATCAATTTGAAATTGACGAAACATGTCAACAAACCAAACCTTCATAATCAAACAAATTATGCATTGTAAATCCAGATATAAAAATTGTTGTTTTACTATTTCAAGAGCGCATAAAATAAATATCCATTGAAAGATGCAACGATTGCCGGAAAAATAACTATCAAACTTTTCAAAATTACAATGTGAGAATCCTCAAAGCGTGAAAAGGAGAAATAATTTCACCTAATGTCTCAGTTTTACAGAAATGGGGGAAACGGACGACGGACAAAAGTAGGAAGAAAGAAACCGAGGAAGAAAGAAAAACAATTGCCAAGTTTGGTTAAGCGGCACTTAAAAGAAATGAGATTAGGTGATGATCGCCCGCCGTGGCGGAGCCGTAAATTTTTGTTCACTGGGATGCTAAATGAAGGTGTCAAAAACATTGATAGTAACAAACATGGGCGGCGGCGCTACCAATTTTTTTCATTTTTTGTATTATACATATTTATCCTAAAGACAAGCACAAGTTTTTTTAATGAGATTGTCACTACTTAATATATATATATATATATATATATATATATAGTTTACATCCTAAGAAAGTTTTAAATACCCGGAGTACTATACAACAAAAAAAATGCTAATATTAAATATTATATTCATAATAATAATTGAATATAAATCAAAAACTACAACTAGGGAGAAAACATAGCAACTTAATATATTTAAAAAAGAAACACAAAGATAGTAATTTTGATCGAAAATAGAGGGAAACATAAGAAGGACGACGGAAATAATAGTACAGGAAATTGAGCGAAAGATACAAAAAAAAGTAAATAGAAGAAATAACGAGGAAGATCCATGGTAATTTGAGGGAATTGGGGAAAAATCTTAAAAAAATAAAAATCAAGGAGTTCAAAAAAGAGAGGATCCACAATAATTCAGTTAATGATTTTATGAATTGATGTTTGTCTCGGGAGGGGAAAAATTGAAAATACAAAATGAGAAGGCAGAATTGTGTATCGAACCCACGACCTATAGGTAAAAAAATTGAGTTCTTACCATTGGGACAAATCTTACATATCATATAATTCTACAAAAAAATTATTTGTAAAATCCACGGGTGCTATAGCACCCCTTAGCTCCTTCATTGGCTTCGCTTAGTGATGACCGTGCATAGATAATGAAAAGTGAAAGGAAAGTGCAATTATGAATGATTTTGAATGATTTAATTGGAAATGAGTTTAAATTATTAAAAAAGAATTGCAATTATGAATAAAGTAGATTAAAACGTCTATTTTAATGAATAATTGCACAATTATTTTAAATTGGTAAAATTGGATTCATTAATTAGTTGAAATTAATTGAATCGAGTTTCGATATATATTTAGATGTGTATGTACGGATTAACAAAAAGAATAATATTTACCCTTCAATTTACTAAAAATTGCAATTGAATCTTGAAATTAAAATTAATTTGAAACTGAAACATTCTTTTACATAAATAAGATGACCAATACGAGTCCTTTGCTAGTAGACCTGCACCGCCACCGCCACTTCTAAACCATACAAATTACAAATTAGGCTTCAATCAGATTGATTAAACATATTGTTCGCTCATGACCCTTCAATTCCCAAATGTCAATAATGTTGTTAGTTTAGAAACTTCCGATCTCTCATATGCTATAGCTGCTACTTTATCATCTAAGTCAACCAAAGCATGTAGATAGTCACATGTGGAGGTAATTTAGAGAAGAATTTCGTAGCAAAATTGAATGATAGGATAGCTTCTCCGGTACCAAACATACTTTCCAATAATAATTTCCACCAACATATGCAACACTCTTAAAGTTGATCGTAACTTTGAGGGCACTCAATCTCTTTCCAACAAATTCTCTTAAGCGCATATACCTCATCCACTTTACTTGAATATGGATTCCGTCTTGATTGTAGTAAGTATGTCAGAAAATTCTTGCAAATCTTGTAATTTTGAGAAGTACGATCATAATCAAAACCACTAAAATCAAAATACGTCATGTTTGAACTTATTTCCATGCGAGACGAAAGAAGGAACTCTAATCCAAATATGAAAGCCTCACCGAAAGAGAAACTTTCTCAGTCGAAGGATAAACTGAATTAAAAATCTCACAACAAGTACGTAGAGATCTTCGTGGAACCGCGGAAGTGTGTGCCGCCCGTGGTCGCCCCCTTCGAAAGGGGATGTATTGTTGTGATGTGGACTTACATCCCACACGGTTCCACACGCAAAGCGTGGAGGGTATATAAGTAGGAGTTAATCCTTCCCTCATAACCTGGGTTTTGAGGGAAGTTATGTCTCTTGCTTGTATAGTAATGGCACACAAAATTGGATTCGAATACCCGAACCCGTATCGCTCCCAATCTAGATAATGTAAAAATCACACTCCACTGATTGCTGGCCACCATTTCAGAAATGGCGATTTCAGCAACAATTGCATCTCCTTTCCTCTCCGCCGGATCCTCCATAATCAACAACCCGACCCGACGCAACCTTTCACTTCTCCATAATCACCGTCTCAGCTTAACTGTTAAGGCAGCCAAGCTTCCTGCTGGAGTACGTTGTCGTGTTCGTATTCGATTATTATTAATTTTTCTATATGCATTTATAGTATATGTTGTTTTTATTGTGAATAGGTGGAATTGCCGAAAACGCAGCCAAATTTTCAGGCGCCATTTTTGGGATTTACAAGAACAGCTGAAATCTGGAACTCTGCAACAATTGCATCTCCTTTCCTCTCCGCCGGATCCTCCATAATCAACAACCCGACCCGACGCAACCTTTCACTTCTCCATAATCACCGTCTCAGCTTAACTGTTAAGGCAGCCAAGCTTCCTGCTGGAGTACGTTGTCGTGTTCGTATTCGATTATTATTAATTTTTCTATATGCATTTATAGTATATGTTGTTTTTAGAGGGGAATGTCAAGTCTATACATTTGCATGTTTGAAAATGCAAAAATATACAAATTTTTCCATAAATGCAATAATATACAAATGACCCTACTTCACCTCCAATGTGTGTACAGTGTGTGTGCAGATGTGTGTGCAGGTGTGTACAGTTTGTGTTGGAATCTTTTTCTTGAATATGTTGTCTTGAAATTAGCAAAATAAAAGTTGGTGATTTTTTTTAAAAAAAGCTAAAGTTATTTAAAAAAAACTTCTTTAATTGAATATTTTCGTAAAACAAAAAACCTGAACATATTCGTTTAAATATTTTAAAAACCTGAGTCGACCACCGCCGCTGAAAATTTTATATTTTAAAAACCTCAAAAATTTTATATTTTTGTATATTTAATTTAATTTAACGAAAATTTAATATTTTGTTAATTTAATTTATGAATTCAATTTGAGGAAATTTTAATATTTTAGTAAATTTAATTTACAAAATTTATGCAATTTTGATAATTTAATTTAAGCAATTTCATTAATTTAATTTAGGCATTTTCGTTAGACAATTTCGAGAATTTATTTTTTGCAATTTCATTAATTTAATTTAGGCAATTTCATTAATTTAATTTAGGCAATTTCATTAATTTAATTAGGCAATTTTGATAATTTATCGAAAAACCGGTTTTGTTCATTAGGTAATTTTGTTAATTTAATCAGGCAATTTTGAAAATTTAATTTAGGAAATTTTTGAATCATAATTTAATTTAGACACCTTCCGATCGATCGGTCATAATTAAATATATATATATAGATATAAATATACATAAACTAAAAAAATTATTTGTGCCCGATCGGACGCAAATTAAAATATATATAAAATAAAAAAAATTATATGTGCCGATCGATCAGGCATCGGCACTATATATAAAAATATACATAAATTTTAAAAAAAATTATGCGATCGATATAAAAATATATATATATATATATATATATATAATTTATACGTGCCGATCGATCGGCACGGCCTCGATCGACGGCACATATAAATATATATAAATATAAATATATATATATATATATAAATATCGTAAATATTAAAAAAAAATTATACGTGCCCGCTCGACGGCACAAAACCCATCGCTCGGCACTAGATATAAAAATATATATATATATATATATGTCGTAAATATTAAAAAAAAATATACGTGTCGATCGATCGGCACGGCCCGATCGATCGGCACACATGATATATAATATTTTAAAAAAAAATTATATGTGCCGATCGATCGGGCACAAACCCGATCGATCGGCACACACATATAATATAAAATATTAATATATATAAATATAAAATATTTATATATAAATATTTATATAATATTTCATAATATAAAATATATATATATAAAATATATATAAATACAATAATATATATATATATATAAATATACATATATATATATATATTCATAAATAAAATATATATATATATATATTTTTTATTTATGAATATATATATATATATATGTATATTTATATATATATATAAGGAAAAGTGTTTGATAGAAAAGGAATTTTCTCAATCAAACCAGCTCAAGAAATTCATAGGCATTTGAATGCTGAAACTCCTTCCCATTCATCTTTGTTAAAAAATCTATTCCAAACAATGGATAAAGAATCCATTTCTACCATGTGGAAAGAAGTTTTCGGGAAAGAAATGATGTTTGACAGCCCATCTTCGTCTAATTCCTTTTCAACAAAAGAAGACGAACTCATGAAGGATGCCCAAGAGCCAATCACTGAAGATGAAATTGCAAAATTCACCTTGGCATTAATGAGTGGTGAAGATAGTTTGCCTAATTGAAGGAAGACAGCTGTAAAGTAAAGTAAAGTAAGCTATTACGTAAGCCATTACGACAGCAGCTTCGTCAGCAAAAGCTAAAAGCTTCAATAATGTAATCTACTGTTTTCTTACTTTTTCTGTCTATTTAAGAGGTGCTTGTTTTCATTTGTAGAGCATCGAATTCTAGCACTGTAAAATCCTCTCTCTAGAATCCTCTCCCTTCCAGTATTGTAATATCCGCGTGAAGAAAGTTTAATGTAAGTTTTATTTCGTACTTTCTTCTTCTCTGTTTATAATTTATGAGCAGTTCATATATTAGAAGATTAAAATTGTTTGATGAAGTATGGAATCCTCCATTGGATTATCATATTACTGATCCTTTAAATTATAAACAAAAATTAAGAAGTAAGGTTAAATCAACCTATCTGTTAATAAACTATCTGAAGAAGCAAATTGCTAGTCGGGAAATTCCCTGAATCTTCAAAAGAAATATATTTTCGTCCTCAATTAAAAGGGCATATAAAAGCTTAAAAGCTTTTGAACATCAAGGAGCAATGTTCCCGGCGTAAAACGCAAATTAGTATCGATCCTGCTAAAGTGGTATCGTAGCCAAGATCGAAGAGAAATTTCTCTTAAGAAAAGTCTCGAAATAATTCAATTCCGAAGATCCGAAGCTCTACACGAGCTCGCTCTAAGTCGAGTATCCGTAAAGCCCGTAAGTCCTTGGGTGAAGGCAAAAGGTAGGAATAAAGCTTTGACAAGTATCTTCCGATCTAATGAAGAAAATATTTCATACTTTTTCTAAAGAGAAATCTCCTAAAAATGTTCTTAAAAGAACAAGGAAATTGTTTATTCGAAAAACTTTGATAAAAGTCTTCAAGACTCGGAAATTACCGAAGTCTCAAAGTTTGAAGTTTACAAAAAAGGAAGCTTTGAATTCCAAAGTGATTATATCATAAAAACAATTGAAGAAACTATTCCTCTAAAAGGAGGATATGATTCTCGATCACTTCTTTCAAAAAAATATGATTGAAGTTCATAAAGAAAAATATAAATTCCCGCATCTTGGAATGATCCAAATTGGAATTAAGCCATTAACCCGAGATGGGTTAAATGTTAGTGCCTTAATTATGGTCGAGATCAAAGGCATCTCGAATCTAGAAGATTCTCTTCTTGGAATAATTGAGTCCACACTTTGTGAAGGACCAATATATTTCAGCTTGTTTTCCAAATTATCCTTTATCTCTTTCGACATCCAAATATTTTGGATGCCCTCACTCTTAATATTAAGACTTGGGTATAAAATGAAAGAAGAATCGGAGAATATTGTTCTCGTTTATAGAATTTACTATAAAGTTATGAATACAACAATATCGAGATTTAATGTTAAATCTCAACAAATTTGTTCTAAGAAAGGAGAAACTACTCTTTTCTTAACAGATATTACTAAAAGTAATATTGTTGTTCCTAAAACTATATTATGGAACCAAGTAAGTCTTCCGAAAAACATGGAAGCTTGAAAATGCATCTCTTCCAATTAAAAAGAAAATAGAAAGTTGGAACGTATTATACAATACATTGATGGAGATGTTGAAATTAAGTTTGCTTCTCAAAGAAGATTTAAACTAAAAATGGATGAAGATGTTAGAAGCTCTACATCCTCTGTTCCTTATACGGAACATGAAAAAATGAGTATTTCTGGAATTAATACAACTCCAGATCAAATCTCTCAACCTGAATATAAGGTTGAAATACCTAAAAGTGAAAGCTCCGTAAACTCGGATCACCAACTTTTTCAGATTTTGGGTACAATGTTTTCATGATAAAAGAAAATTTTATATCCAAAGCTATCCAAAGAAGTTTAAATAAAACTGAAAATGTTTATAAAAGAAAATGGTTTCTTTGCGACCTTTCTTTAAAACAAAAAACCTTATATTCTAAGAGATATGAAGAATGGAGAAAAACTACTAATTTAAAAGTAGACTTCTTTATCTGGCTTGAAAATATTTATTTTCCGGCAAGAAAAAAAGGAATTTCCAAATTTTTCGTATAAAGAATTTATTTCTTTCTTGAAAAAAGTTATAAAATTTTTATTCATGAAACGAGAGAAGAATCTAATGAGATTCATCCCCCCTTTTTCGACACTACAAATTAAAAAAAGGAGGAAAAGAAATTTATGTCGTTCCTATCAAATCGGAATCGGAAAAGCCGATTTTGATCATATTACTCAACAAAATAATTTTACAAATTTAGCTTTTACATACTATTGGAAATCGGACCAATAGAATTGAAGAAATTTTGTCTCCAAAAAGGATCGAGCTAAAATGTTCGAGATACGATTATGATAAAACCTCCTCCTAATCTTAAGAAGGAAAAATTTCATTTAAATTCTAAAAAGGATGAAGAATTCCTTGAAGGATTGATCACAAGACTTCAAAAAATAAATATTAAAACCGAAGCTTCTAGCTCGTAAATTATTTCGATGATTTCGAAAGAAAATAATTCGTAAATATCTCGAAGATGATACTCAAGTTAATAAACTTGAAAAAATTTCGATTGTTAAACCAATTGATCTTCAAATTGAAGAAGAAAAGCAATTGGTAAATTACAGAGGGTGAATCCATCACCGAATGGAACCTTGATGGAAAATCGAATATCGATTAAAACCATGGCAAAACAAATGCTTATATATTCATCCGCCAAATTAAAAGAAAATAATGATAGGCGTTGCCCGTGCCATCATTACAGGGTTCACGTGCCAACTTCAAGGTTGGTGGGATTTTTTATATTTCAAGAGAAGCAAAGAATAAAATTCTTAATGCTACTTTATTTGATCCTATCTCTCAAAGAGAAGAATCGATGCGGTTAATACACTTATTTATACAATACTATCAAATTTTGTTTATTAGCCGCAGCTTATAAACCGTGTTGTTTTAGAATAATATTTTGAAGGTATAATTCCTTCATTTATACAATTTACATCTGCTCCCGTATCAAGAAGAGCGTCAATTGTAATTGTAAACTCTTTATTAATAATAAGAGTTACTTTTGTAAACCATTTTTGTGATTTAATTTGATCAATTTTATTGATCCATACTAAATTTTTAAAATCAATTTGATTTATTTCATGACCCTTTTCTTTAGAACAAGAAGCGTCTTCTTCGTTATCTGCTTCTTCTTCTGAAGAAGTAAAATCTTCATTCCAAGTACTAGAATTAGTAATTGAAGTAACCTTTTCTTTAAGGATTTTGATTTCTGATTTTATCAGATTAATTTCACTTTGTAATTCATTTATAGTAGGCTCTCTTTCTTTTTGAGAGGCTCTATCAAGAATTTTCACATAGGAATATAATTCCTTTTCTTGATTGGACTTTTGCGCACAATTTTGATTGTCCTATTTTAGAGCTCTTTTGAATTGATAGCAAAAAGAAAGATAATGTTCAATTGCTTTTCTTTTTCTAAAGGATCGAATTCGATCAATTAGATCAAGAATAAAAATTTCTTCCATAGAAATAACATTTATTTCTAATCCCATAAAATTTATGAGACATTCATCGCAATCACAATCTGATTTACAACTTTGTATATCGACTCAATTTCATTTTCTCCCCGATTCGGAAGATTCAAAAGAATCAGCGATTGACTCGATGAAAATTTCTTCATCTCGGTTCTTCTTCATTAAGAAGTATATTGCAAAGGGATTCTTTTAAATCTCTATCAATATTAAGATTATTAATCTTCTTTTTAACATAGCATTTGTTAGCTTTGTGGCCAATTTTACCACATTTCCAACAAACTGGTTGGGCTTCTTTATTAGAGGCTTTAGGATATTTTTTCTTTATATCCTTGGGAAGTCCTTTAGTAAACTTTTTTCTCCTTTTAGAGAAATTTTCTGTAGGGAAAAACTTTTGCTTCTTTTTAAGCTTGTGCTTTTTCTTTATTCTATCGCGATAGGACTCAGTTTCTAGTCCTATTTGTTCGCAAAAATTGCCAATAATATTTCTATTTTCGTTTCTTTTGTAATTCAAGTTGTTTTTTCAACTTGATATCATTACAAAGAACCATTCCTTCGCAGTAATTTCAGAAATATCACCATAGGAAAGATTTTCCCAGAGAATTTCTCCATGTGCTGTTTTAGCTTTTAATTTGTTTAAAACCTTTTCCGCAAAAAGCGGTGGTAATCCTGCAATAAATTTTTCTTTCCAAAAATTCATATTACAGTCATTTCTTGTTAAAACTTTGGACATAAAGACATCTTTATACCATCTAAAATCAGATAGTGTTCGACATCTTAAGTTTAATAATTGCTTATTAGATCTATCAAGTTGAAGAGTATTAGCTCCAACAAAATTTGATAGTATTGTATAAATAAGTGTATTAACCGCATTCGATTCTTCTCTTTGAGAGATAGGATCAAATAAAGTAGCATTAAGAATTTTATTCTTTGGCTTCTCTTGAAATATAAAAAATCCCACCAACCTTGAAGTTGGCATGTGAACCCCGTAATGATATATATATATATATATTATTACATATATAAATACGCACACACACATACGCACACACCGACACTAAATCGGCACACACACAACACACTTCGGCACACTAAATCGGCACACTCAAATCGGCACATTGAATCGACGGCATGAAAGCTACTCACGTCGGCACGCCTAGGATCTTTCAGACCGCTCGAAACCGCTCGTAACAATGGAAGAGGTTAGTATTTATTTTGAAATAAAATTAAATTTTAGATGTGAAATTAATGTATAATTACATGTTTAAAAGTGCTTTTTTATGAAATATATATGTTGGGTTTAGTGTGTATAATATAGATTTGTTTAGATTGGGTGAAAATTGGTGAAATTGAGGTAGAAATCGCCGGAAAAAATGGTTGAAGCGGTTATGTATTTCAGATTTCAGATTGGAAGCTTGAGATGTTTGACTCGAAAAATGATTTTAGAGATCCAAATGTATTCAATTGGCGCGTCAAATGCCTTATAGCTTTCCGGAAATGTATAGCGCGATTCTTATTGCACGGGAACTATTGGGCGTGTAATGCATATGGTTATCCATTCCCCGGAGGTAAGAGGCCCTCAGTTGTGCTTATGGATGATGAAGAGCAGTACTTGCAATTGGATGCGTATAGTTGCGGGGTATTTACATGCATGACTATAGAGCGTGTCCTCACCGGTTTTCCCACTCGGGTATGGGGTAATGAAGAGCGAAACATGGTGAAATATCGTAATTAGATGGCTGTAAAATGTTTTGAACTGTGTGATATTGGTAATGTATGAATTTTGAAGTGTGTATGAATGAAACATTAATGTATGAATTTTAGAACTGTGTATGAATTTTGAAGTGTTTTGAAACGTTAATGTATTTTGATCGGCACATATATAAATATAAATATACATAAATATTAAAAAAGGTATACGTGCCGCCCATCGATCGGCACATGCACAATATATAAATATATAAATATATAGATATATATAATATTAAAAAAAAATTATATGAATTTTGAAGTGTTTTGAAACATTAATGTATTTTGATCGGCACATATATATATAAATATACATAAATATTAAAAAAAAATTATACGTGCCGATCGATCGGCACGTACCGATCGATCGGCTATGTAATATAAATATAATATACAAATATAATATACAAATATAATATAAATATAATATACAAATATAATATACAAATATAATATAAATATAATATACAAATATAATATACAAATATAATATAAAATATATTTACGTGCCGATCGATCGGCACAGCCCGATCGATCGGCACTATAATAACTAATATAAATATAATATACAATATAATATGTAATATACAATATACAATATAATATAAATATAATATAATATGTAATATAAATATAATATACAATATATTTATATTATATATAAAGATATAATATAAATATACAATATATTAATATATAGATATATAATATTAAGAAAAAATTATACGTCTTGATCGATCGGCACAGCCCGATCGATCGGCACAATAATATAAAAATATATATATATACATAAATAAAAAATATATATATATATACTCAAATCGGCACAATATTTTTTTGAATTTTAAATTTTGCACATTTTTTGAATTTTCTATATAAAAAAATTAAAAAAATAAATATAAGGTCCGATCGATCGGACAAGGCCGATCGATCGGACCATATTATTATTTTTATTTAAATTTCTAAAATAAAAAAA
Organism: Lavandula angustifolia; assembly: GCA_028984105.1. NCBI lineage: Eukaryota > Viridiplantae > Streptophyta > Magnoliopsida > Lamiales > Lamiaceae > Lavandula > Lavandula angustifolia. The sequence goes on along the minus strand of CM054819.1, from coordinate 5,916,337 downwards.
TAAATTGACTATGTTAAAAAAAATTCTAAATAATCAAAATTACTGGATGAGCTACGTTGATTTCTAAATAATCAAAATTTCTAAATTTCTAAATAATCAAAATTTCTAAATAATCAAAATTTCTAAATAATCAAAATTTCTAAATAATCAAAATTTCTAAAATAATCAAAATTTCTAAATAATCAAAATCTTCTAAATAATCAAAAGATCGTGATCGGACCATATTATATTTTTTTTAAAATTAGGATGTTATTAATAAGTGGAAATTATACTTAAAAAAATCAATATAATTGAAATAAACTCATAAAAAATTATAAATTTCAAAATAAATATTTGATAAATATTTCAGGGGAATATTATGAAATAGTGTAATAAAGCTTTTATATATATCTATACATTAACAAAATTAAACATGAATCATTCTTGAATGATAGAAGTACTTATGACTTTATACAAAAAAATGAACTCATTTTTCAAAATATGAGAAGAAGTGGAATTTTTTTTTTATTATGTCTCTATTATTATATTTCATAGTTATTAATGATATCATCAATATCCTCTTCGTATATCACTTTTCCTTGCTCGAATTCGATTTTTTGAGGGTTCCGATCGATAGTATTTGGGGGTTTTGATCAAGGGTTTTGAGGGTTTAGAGGAATAGTATTTGGGGTTTTAATGAATAGTAGTTGGGGTATCCCCTAATCATCATATCGGTCGGATTGGATTGTAAATACAATGGTGTCGGCACGAATAGTTTTATAGTCAAATTTCAATAAAATAATACCGGTGTGATGTATCGCCACACGTCACGTTTTTACTTAAAATTAAAAAAATTAAAATTTATATATGGTCCGATCGATCGGCCTTGTCCGATCGATCGGACCATATTAAAAATTTTAAAGTCAACTAATTAAAAAAATTAAAATTGATATATTTAATATAACAGTTCGATCGATCGGCCTTGTCCGATCGACGAACATATAAAATATAAATTTTAAATTTTTTTAATTAGATATGTCCGATCGATCGGACAAGGCCGATCGACGGACATATATAAATTTGAATTTTAAATGGGTATGGCCGATCGATCGGACAAAGGCCGATCGATCGGAACATATATATTTTTATTTTTTTATTTTTTAATTAGTGAATGTAAATCTAATTAAATAGTCCGATCGATCGGACAAGGATCCATGGATCGGCAATTTAGTGGTTTCGTTAAACAACCATACCGAATTAGGGTTTCAACAATTTATGGTTTCGTTAAAACAAACTTCATACTTCAAATAATATAGGCACAAATAAACTTGAACTAAGACACCACAAATTTAATCTTGTGTCTCCCTCGCCGAACATGTCCTCCTTGTGTGGCCTCTTTCGTGACAAACACCACACTTTCCGCTACGACCTTGAGTTGAGCTTGTGGAGGCCTCCGCTCCCGATCGGTAACGTCTCCGCTTTGGGCGACCGGCCCGACGCCGCTAGGGGTGGTAACAGTGGATCTCGCATCTCGAATATGGTCGAGAATGGTCCAAAGCTCCAATACAGTAACGAATTAAAGTGATGTTCGTAAATATCCTCGTGGTTGCTTGTAGTGTACATACCGTGGACATAGTTGTAAAATTGGTCTCCGCTCTCCCCGTTGTCAAACAAAAAATGTGTTAGATATATAATAAGTGATTAAAAAGTGTAAAAGAATTCATACGTGAATCGCAAGCGCGCGTGGGAGCATGGTATTAGGTCCATATCAAATTCGTGACACGTGCACGTTTGGTTCTCCAAATCCACCTTGTAGTTGTGATTTCTCCCGTCGTTGACTTTGTATCTTCCTGCGGCGGTTAAGGTGACAGTATATGAGCGTGCAAGTTCAATCTGCGCGCTTAACTTCCCTCTTCGCAACGTCCACCAACAAATGGCTATTCTCACTCAAGCAGTTGACGCCTTTCATCCCACCATGACTCCATAATTGCTCGTATCGTGTCTATCATCGAGCAAATTGGCAATCGATGGGCCCACAAAAGTCTTCCGTTGAAAGACTCGACACAATTTGATGATAGAAAGCCGTAGCGACGCCGCGGACATTGCGAACGTGCCCAACGTTCGGGACCAATCTCTATCGGCTTGTTGTACGCTCCTTCACTCGCCACGAGGATTGATGCCATGTACTTCCTAAACTCCGACTCACGGTATGCAGGTGCCCTGACGGAACATGTAGGTACTTCATTCTTGCAAGAAGTGAGCTTGTTATTAAGATGGACGTTGCAAAGGCGTGAGGAACTCAGAAACACTGCTCGACAAAGATTTTTAATACCGACGCTCGGTCGGACACGATCGCAGGTCACCGCTCGAACCGTACACTCGCTTAAGATTACAGAGAAACCCACGCCCATGAGTCATTGTTCTCAATTGGTCCAATGCCAATGGCGAAGCGGTACATAAGCCGTCAAGGTGCGTCTTTAGTAACTGCCGAGCAAAGAGAATGCCAGTATTCTTTCCCTTCGGGTGAGTTCCATCAACTACAATCACCTTCCTTAAATGCCACATAAATGCGGGGATGCACTTTGGCCCCATGCAACAAACGCGTACTCGAACCTCCCGTCGCTGTCAACACGAAGATTAGTTACCGTTCCGGGGTTTACCCGCTTCAACATGTGCAAATATCGAGGGAGCATCTTGTACGAGTCTTCGTGACTCCCATAAATCAATTGAATTGCATTATTTCTAGCACGCGAGGGCCTTATAATACTCCACCTTCACACCAAATTTCGAGACGCATCTCATTGATCATGTCTCGAGGTCGCAACATCGTTCCTCCATACGCATTCTTTGCCCAAAATAGGCTCCGATAGTCTTCGCAATAGAAGTGATCGTCCGGCATTATCAAAGTCGTATCGACATCCGTGCCCTCACGCACAAAATCGTAAATTGTCCAATACATACCATTATGTCGTGCACGTACTCGAATGGACAAAGATCGCCCAATGACATTCAAACCACGCGATCTGAGGACTTGCCGTCTTCACTTTATAAGACCGTCGACACTCTAAATGCCGGAGACCAACGGCTATTGTTAGGGCGTCCTTCGTCCAAAAGATGTTGCCGTTTCCGAGAATGCCCTCTTCAATCTTCTCTATATCCGTACAACCAATGACACCCGCTTGACTGGCGGAATAATCTGGCACTAGCCAATTTCGACTTCGCTCAACAACTTCATTATCTTCGTCTTGTAGGGCAACCGCTCGTTTCGTGGGCCGCTTCTAGAAGTGTCATTAGCCGGTTTAAACCGCCTTCCCACGAATCCATGATGCAAACTCATACATGGTTCCATAAAAATTTTTAGCGACAACATGTTCGTCTTCCTCATCCTCTTCCTCTTCCTCTGCCGTATAATCCCTCGTCATACGTATCATCATCATCATCGTTATTATCATTCGCACCTTGATCCTGCTCGTTCGCTTCTTCTTGCTCCTCTTGTTGCTCTTCTTCTTCTTGCTCCGGTTGTTGTTCTTGCCTTCCAAACTCATATGCAGCTCCGCTTTGACCATATGCATCACCAAACATATTTGGGAAACTAAATTGGTAATCAAATGAAGGGACGTAATCTCCTTGTTGTGATGTTCCAAGGCACGATCACCGCCAAAACGACGCAAACAATTGGATCGGTCTCTAAGTTGATAAGTCGAACCAAGTCATCATCCGTCATCATTAATGACTTAATCAACTTTCCGGATCCAAAGATGCTCCAACGAATAAAGCGCATAGGGGTAACGTGAGTTAATTTGTGTACGGGCTTCGATGCTTGCTCTTAAGGATAACAATGTTAATTGGCCGGTCCGGTGGGGCAAGCTATTCATCCCCACCTTTGTAATCTCAACCCAAGAAACAACCTCCATACTTTACGCTTACACGTGTCCGGTAGACATCTTGAAAGAATTAAAAAAGAAAAAGTATCTTAGTACTCCGTAAAAACCAGGACTTAGTACTCCGTAAACAACACATAAGATAAGCTAATATGCGGAGAGCAAAGATAAGCTAACATGCGGAGAACAACACATAAGATATTTTATAACTAATAATACGTACATATTTACTCCTCGAATCAAGCAAAATCAAGAAAAAAATTCGTTCAAATCAAGCATAGATATTTACCCTCAAATAAAGCAAAAAATCTTACGTATATATTTACCCCTCAAATCAAGGAAAATCATACGCCCTCAAAATAATACATAGATATTTACCTAAAATCAAGCAACAAATATAACAATTTATGGAATAAGGTTACCTTTAAAATTGTTTCACACTCTCGCTCCTCGCTCTCGTTCTCTCTCGCGTTTAAAGGACCCCTCGCTCCCTCCCTCTCGTTCTCGAAATAAAATTTTCAGCTCTTGCTCTCCTTGTTATAGAGTTCAATTTTTTTGCATCCGAAAATAATCATAGAAGAGTATACCGTGTTGCGTGTGAAGAGGAAAAGAATCGATTCCTCCTACGTGTATAGAGTTCAATTTTTTTCGCAACTTTATTGCATGTCACTAGGTAAAAAAGGTAAGTTGAATATCTTTTCCAGATTTTTTTTCTCGTAAATAGTATATGTACACTTTGATTCTTGATTAAAAAACTAAAAAAAAAGCTGCATGAGACGAAATTATTCTCGCATGCATGAAGACAAAAAAAGGCCGGCATGAAAATAAAAATGTAAAAAAAAAAAAATGGTCCGATCGGATCGGACAAGGCCGATCGACGGACACGTTAATAAAAATTGTAAAAAAAAAAATGGTCCGATCGATCGGCCTTGGCCGTCGATCTGACCATATTTTATTTTTAAATTATAAAAAAATTTAAAAGGTGCACGTTCTTGAAGAATAAAAAAATCAAAGTCAAGAGAGAATTAAATAACTAAAAGACAAGGCAACTCTCTCGCAAAGTAAGAGGAAATAGAAAAACCTATTAACCTAGCTAACTTTATAAAAGGTTTGCGAGGACAAAATGTACATTTTTTGCAATTATGGAATCTCATGTATATTTTTGCATTTTTACATGTTTGTTTTTGTACATTTCTGCACATCCCCCTTGTTTTTATTGTGAATAGGTGGAATTGCCGAAAACGCAGCCAAATTTTCAGGCGCCATTTTTGGGATTTACAAGAACAGCTGAAATCTGGAACTCTGCAACAATTGCATCTCCTTTCCTCTCCGCCGGATCCTCCATAATCAACAACCCGACCCGACGCAACCTTTCACTTCTCCATAATCACCGTCTCAGCTTAACTATTAAGGCAGCCAAGCTTCCTGCTGGAGTACGTTGTCGTGTTCGTATTCGATTATTATTAATTTTTCTATATGCATTTATAGTATATGTTGTTTTTATTGTGAATAGGTGGAATTGCCGAAAACGCAGCCAAATTTTCAGGCGCCATTTTTGGGATTTACAAGAACAGCTGAAATCTGGAACTCTAGGGCTTGTATGATTGGCCTCATCGGGACTTTCATTGTTGAATTGGTATATCTTGTCGAGTTTTAATTATGGGTATTTAATTTTAATTATGGGTTATTGGTGAAAGTAATGCATGAACTTTTTAATTTTTGCAAAATGAATGCATGCTCGATCTCCAATTTTTTTCCGGTATCCGGAATATAGAGTTGGATGGCCGCGTGAACGGTATAAAATGAAGTCATTTTTACAAGAAAAATTCTTGTTTTGATGGTAAATGACGCCATTAGAGAAGAAAATCGGATAGTAACGTGTCAATTGAAGTTTTAATTTATCGGATGTGGCAAGCACAAGCTGCTTCGTTTAATTTTATGACCTACAAGCTTGTCTAGCCCTCGGCCTCAACTCAAAGAAACTGACTATGTTTTAATATTTTTAGCGGCTGAAAAAAATTGGGATAAGAAAAAATTGGGATAAGAGCATGTCTTTAATTGCAAAATTTAGAAAGTTCGTGCATTAACTTGACAATACTTGAAATTCGTGTTTGAATTATTCATGATTTATTTTTCCAAAAACCCTTTAATTAATTGGTAAATGGGGAAATTCTAAAGCTAAAGTTCTTGGTATAATCTTCTTTGTTTAAGATTTTTTTACGAGAATTGGATGGGACTCAAAAAAAAAATCTTCAGACCAAGATTCACAAATCCAAACACTTGAGGCCGTTGACATTTGTTTGCAACAAATGGGCCGCTCAATTCAAGAGTTCATACATTTACCTTCTACAAATGACAATCCTTGTTCGATTGGCAAACACGCGAGAAATTGAATTCGAGCACAACTTAAGTGTTACGGATGAAGAACGCCAACTACATCTACAATTAAAACGAAAGCCAGAAAGTTGCATACAATTCAGTTGCGGTTACATCAAATTCAGGAGACAACTTTTTCATTGATGGCCTCGGCGTCTCTGGTAAAACTTTTCTATACAGATGCCTGCTGCCACTCTAGCGACATCTGGTGTAGCAGCATCGATTCTCCCCGGAGGAAGAACAACACATTCTCGCTTTGGGATACCTATTGATTTTTCAAAAAGGAAGAATTGTGCCGTCAAGTAAACAAAGTGCAACTGCAAAACTAATTATCCAATCTAAGCTCATCATTTGGGACGAGGCAGCCATGGCAAATAAAGAAGCCCTTGAAGCTTTTGATATTCTGATGAAAGATATAATATCCAACAACGCACCACTCGGCGGAAAGATAATCGTATTTGGAGGAGATTTTAGACAGACACTGCCAGTTCTTGAAAATGCAACACACCTCAGACGGCGACGGCGAGTACCTTCTACGGTGTGACGACAACCGAGATATTTGCCTTTCTCTCCCCATCTTAGCTTTTCCTAAGAAATCGAGCCTGTAGCTGTTATATCAATCAAATTAAAGGGAAAATCAGAATTCAATGAACCTAACCAGCTACAAATCTTTATTTATCAATTGAGTTATAAGTAATGAAATTAACGAATAGAAAAAATAATAATGAAACCACCTTGGGATGAAGATCACTAGAAATTGGTGTTTCGTACATACAATTAACGTAACTGGAGGGTCCAAGGAGTTAGCCCTAAGCTCACGGTAGTAAGAGACTGGACAGATGCTTCATCAGACTAAAATCAATTGAAAAATTTCCACAAATCTTATACATAGGGCCGTAGTACATTTTTTGATCAAAAGGAATTCCCTATTCTAGTTTAATCCACCAGGATGTTCTGGGAATAAAAGAGGATGAGGGCGAGAGATGAAGAAGAAGAAATAGATCATAGCATGTGATATATATTAAAATTCCCACTTTATGGAATAAGATT